>VZTV01001705.1:15309-72636 GCA_013400875.1 Anhinga rufa | reverse complement strand
TGGGCCCCCAGTGCCAGAAGGACAGGGAGCTGCTGGAGCAAGGCCAGCGCAGAGCCACAAGGATGCTCAGGGGATGGAGCATCTCCCTGGGGAGGAAAGGCTGAGAGACCTGGGCTTGTTCAGCCTGGAGAAGAGAAGGCTGAGGGGGATCTCCTCAGTGCTTATCAGTGTCTGAAGGGCGGGTGTCAGGAGGGTGGGACTGGGCTCTTCTCAGCGGTGCCCGACGACAGGACAAGGGGCAACGGGCACAAGCTGGAACACGGGAAGTTCCACTGAAATCTGAGGCAAAACCCCTTTGCTGTGCGGGTGCCAGAGCAGCGGCCCAGGCTGCCCAGAGAGGCTGTGGAGTCTCCTTCCCTGGAGCCATTCCCACCCCGCCTGGACGCGGTCCTGTGCCCCTGCTCTGGGGGTGCTGCTCATGCAGGGGCTGGACGGGGGGAGCTCCGGAGGGCCCTTCCAGCCCCCACCGTTCTGTGATTCTGTGATTTCATTTTGTAACCCAGCCAGCTTTTAGGGTGTCATTCAGCTCTGCAGGGTTGTAATGCAGTAAGCAGTGAGGCCACCCCAAACCCTGAGCGGGCATGGGAACACAGACGTAACCCGGCTACATCAAGGAAAGCCTGCAGGGAGTCTGTGCTGCCAGCTGTGCTTTAGACCCAGGACCACCACACCCAAAGCTCCCGCAGTCACGGAAGAGCCTGCAGGGATCAAACCGCTCCATCTGCCCGCAGAGCCCATCCGTTGGGATGCGGCATGAAAATATTAGAGACAGGGAGCTCCACCTCCTCTCTGAGCATGAAGCAAACCAAAACCAAGTGCAGAAGATAGGGGAAATACATCACCATGACTTTTCCCTCTAACTCATCAACCCCCTCTTCCTCTGATTCATACCAATTAGTTCCAACTCCTACGACGCCTAGGAAATTAAGACCTTCATTAGCTCAAAAATGCCAAGGCACGGACAGACGAGGTCTAGTCAGACTTTAGCAGAGGGTGATGACAAACCTTAGTACTTAGGGCATACCACTGCAAATTTCCAAAGGACCAGACTGGATGGGGAAAGGAAAGACAAAACACCCTGCTTGCAATCAGGACAAAAAGAGGAGCAAACCTTTCCCAGTGCAAAACCAAGACAAAAATAAATAATGTGTCAAAAAATAAAAAGCAGCGGCAGGGCAATAAAATCCAGCAATAACTCTCACCAACACTGATCACTGACACCAGCTAGCCAAGCCTCCGCTGGGATAAATGACATAGAACCTCCTATGATAAACTAATAAAAGAGATTTCTATGAGTAATCATTGATTTGACAGGAAGTCAAACAAATCTATCCATCACTGCTGACATGTGTCTACAACCTTCCAAACAAAGCAGCGTCTACAGAGAAAAATTGAGCAAACTGTCCACACTGTCTCAAATGCCACATAAAGACAACTGGCGTCAGGCGCCTCAATCGAATGCTCCCTGCCATTCACTCTGGGCTCCATCTTTGATACATTCTGGATCCACTTCTGAAGCTTACAAACATCAAACCCTGGGCTTCTCCTCCCACATCCTGCCCCCGCACCCCTCACACCCTGCGTGATGCAGTCTCCATCGCCATCAGAGATAAGGAGAACAAACCACCGAGTGCTTCCATCCCGCTCCTCTTCTGCCCGTTGATGGATGATAATCTTCTCCAGACTCTTTGTTACTGGGGTGGTCTATCTGGCCCAGAACCAAGCCAAATGATTGCTGGTCATTGTAAGCATTTAGGCCCTGAGCACGCCAAGCTGTAGCCATCACAGCTCTGAGCACTGACCTCTGGGGACAAGCCAAATCCCACCCGCCAGCCCAGGAGGGCAGGGGCTTGGCCACCTCCTTTAATTCTGGAAATACCTTGTTTGCTGATTGCTAATACAAGTGAGGAGTTTATAGTGCTTCTCCCAGGTGAACAGTGCTTCAACTGGGCTCTCTGGGAGCTTGGGCTGTGGGCAGGCCCAGGAGGGAGCTCGGCAAGGCTGGCCTCAGTCCCAACACAGCGAGACGACACCACCACTCCATTGTACAGGCTCTCTGCCACTGGCGTGTGACAGCAGCTCAAGCCACCATCAAAGTGGTGATCATGTTCACACCAGTAAGGCTGCTCTCCAAGAACTCTACATCTACTGTCTTCAGAGGAATGACAGCTGCTAAGCCCTTCCAGAAGTGCCTATTCTACCAGGCGTGCAACACACCTTACCAGTAAAAAAGACCAGGTGGACTGCATTTTCAGATACCTACTGCTTTCTCTGTTTCCTTCCTATGACCACTTCCCCTCCTCTCTGCTCCTCAGAGGCTTAAGCCGAAGCAGCCTGACTGCTCAAGTAAGGGACTTGGGGCAGCCAGAGTCTCCCTCGTTACTTCTCTTCTCCTGGAACGTCACAGCAGCCCTGCGAGATGCCACAACGTGTTGTCACTCTGGCCGAGACCACAGTCTTGGAGAAGTCAAAGCCAGGTTTTACCAGCCTAGAAGCCAGGGCTCAGCTCCCATCTGTGAACTGAGAGCACAGCCAGAAGCGACAGGAATACTGCAATGCTAGCACAACCCGCTTGGTTTGCGGCAATGACTTTGGTCTGCTTCTCCCCTCATCCAGGGTCAGGCATCCACCAGCTGAACTGATGAACAGTGAGTCCTTCTAAAATTTTTCATAAAGAGCTAAGAGCTCCCTAAAAGAGAGTCCTTGACCCAGTTTCTGGGAAAAGTGCAGAGACTTGAGCCCAAGCCATGTGTACACACAAGTCAGCTGGACCCACAGCATCCCAGAGGCCAAGACTCCTTTGTCCTGATGCTGTCTGCAGCTCAAGTGAAAGCATCCCTAGAAATTGCAAGCAAAAACAAAAAGAGCAAACAAAGAGCTGTGCACAGTCACACACAGCAAGGCCAGGCTTTAGGCTAGGTTTCCTGAGCTCCAGTCCATCTCCCTGAGCTATGGGTTACCTGGTTCTTACAGCAAACGCCAAAATCCCCAGCTCCCCCAGCTCCACAGTATGCTGACTTTTCCAGGGCAGCTTCTGCAAACACAGCAACTCCCAGAAAGCAATCACTAAAGGGGTCTGAAGGCAATCAAAGGCACTTCAATTAGAAATGCAGATGATCCCTCACTGCTGATTCAGGACAGCATGGGCTTAGTACTAACCTGCGCAAACATAAACACAACCAAATTCTTTAATCATCACAAAATCAAACCCTTCCATGCTGCACTAGCTGGGCTGTCCTGTACATCTGTGCTGGCACAAGAGACAGCTCCCAGCTGACACCACAGTACTGATCAGCAGGACTTTTACGCTGACTTTAATCATCACATAAAAAAAAATGAGGGATAAAAATCCTGCTTCGAGTTCTTCCCAAGCAGCTATGTTGATGCAAAGAGAACTAGTAGGCAGACATTAACAGGGAAGACTCTTTTTTAATTGTAGGTTTTATTTCTGATTTCAAAAGCAGTGTTTGATCCTGAAGTCCTCGGGGCTTAGATATTTATAATAGACTCAAATGCAACCCAAACAGAGCACATACCTTTCTTCAAAAATGCCCTGCTGCCAGACACATTCCCTTTTAAACAAAGCAGACAGGATTTATTTGGAAAGTTTATACACTGTTTCTCGATAATATGATACTCTCTGAAACAAAACATTAGAGTTTGCACAAGATTTGCAAGCTATCCACCTAAAAAAAAATAAAAAAAAGGCAAGTCAAGCAAGTGAAACTCCCAAAGCAGCACAATTTTGACAGTGTTGCTCTGATAAAACCCTTTTTATTTCTGGGTTTGGTTTTTTTTTTTAGTTTGTTTTTTTTTTTTTAAAAGCAGACAAAGCACCTCATAATGAGTCTTTGGGGTTTTTTTTTTGGTTTGGTAGGGAGAAAAGAAATCCAAAGCTTTCCGGGAAGCTCTGCTGCTTAAGATAAAAGACACTATGAGGATTCCCACTGATCTCTACTGCATTGCTAACACGCAAGGGGCAGGGAGATGTGCCATCTCCATGCCATGAACTATCCCATTCTCTGCAAAGGAGCCTTTTCTTGCTGGAAACAGGTTCTGCTTGCCCTGGGCTTCGGGAATGGAATTCACCTAGGCATGCCACACTGGGATTTCCATTTCTTGTAGCTAATAGAGGTGGACTAAAATTGAGGAAGTGAAGAATGGTTCAGGCTTCAGCTCTGGAAGGAATAAAGAAAGGTTTGAGGACATAATTGAAAAACATCTTCTTCATGGAATTGGAGTCATAAGAGGTTGCTCTATGCATAAAAGCTTCTTGTATCCTTGCCTGCTCTATGTAATTTCTCTTCCTTCCTCCTCCCATACAAGCTAAACTTAACAGTGAGAACTAGACATTGCTCCATGCCTCCCCTCTTTATTAATCCCAAATACCTCAGCCTTGGAAAGCAACTTTTATGTCCTCCTTCAATCCACTGAGGAGCTTCCCTGGTTTCTCTGGCAGTTTCTCTGCTCTCAGCTCCATGCTGTAAGCATCCTTCAAAAAGTTATAACTGACTGCATGACTCCCCAAAGGAGCCCGAAGCAGTGGCCAGGCTCTGTCCTCCACCACAGCTCTTCAGCATGCCTTGGGGCAGGTGGCGCTCGGGACCAGCGGCAGCTGAAAAGCTTTAAACTTGGTCCATCCCAGCTTGCTCTGGGCCAGGACCACAAACAGTTCTGGATGCAAGAGTTCCAAAATGCAAGAGCATAAATTACTGTAATCCTTGCGTCCTGCATGCAGCAGTTGAAATCATTTGGGGGAAATCAGCGCTCCACGGAGAACAACTATTCATTTTCCCTGTAATGCAATGCAATGCGGTGGGGAAACAGAGAAACGTTTTTGTGCCAAGAGAAATGCGTGATCTGAAGACTCCTATGCTCAGCATGGCCACCAGACAATAAGGGAAGAGAGCTTCCCAGGGATGTTGCACCCCTGCCAAAGAGCAGTGATTGAAATCACCAGCAGCAAAGAGAGGAGCTGGAAACTCCAGATGCTGCTAAAACAACAGCTTCTCATTTAACTGTAGTTAAGATTTCCCAACACCTTGCAATGTTTCTGGATCAATCCCTCTGACAAGTGCGGGCTGCCAAGATGCAAAGTGCAGAGGCAGCAGGTGATGGCAGGATATGGAGAAAGGAACTGCAAATATTTGGGAGACAAGCCCAGAACAGAGAGGCAAAGGGTGTTTGAGACTTGGAACCTCCAGGCTACAGGAGGCAGCTCATGGAAATGCAGATTAGCAGGGGACTTTCAGCAAGTACCTGGGAGGGGGATGCAGAGGTGGGGGTGGCAGGACCAGATACTTCATCTAAACATATAGGTGGGTTCTTGAGCCACAGGGTAAGCGTCCCCATACCTGGCTGTACAGAAAATTAACGTTTTACTCAGATGCTTTAATCACCCTGGGTCAGGATGGGTCACCTATTTGCAAGGGTGTAAACAAAAAAGCTGAAAGGTCCAGTACATGACTGTCTCCCAGGCCTCTTCAAAGGTAAGGGGCAAGAGATAACTGTGCTAAAGGCAGTGGAAGAGAGAATCTCTTGAAACTAGATGCTAATTCACTGAAACAGCCAGTTGGCACATACCCTGCATACAGGAAACCTCCCAGGGATGGTTTTGTTCCTCTTAACCACTGGAGGGAAACCACTCATGAAGGAAGGTGCTGCTTGGTTCAAGTTAGTAAGTGGCTGTTCCATGTGAGGGAGGGTAGCAGACTGTGGTCCTAATTGGCACGGAGGGAAGGAGGAGGTGGGATGAAGTTCTTAGTTCCTCCTCCACTGTTCTGAAAACGGGAAATGCCAAATGTTGATATCCTCCATAAATATCTATTTAAAAACATTGCTTCCCCCATCCTTCCTACTGCCTACCCTCCTACACTAGCCAATTTATGAGCACAAACACAGCAGCAGCTCCTGGCTCAGTACTGGCTCATGGCAGCAAAAACCAACCTTGTTCAGAAACTGACCTTCAGCTTTGCTGTTTTTATCTCATCTGCTTTTGTATGCTTCCTCCCCATGGAAGTGAGTACCCTGAGAAAGTCTTCTGATGAGCCATCTGGAGGAAAGGGCAGCCAACCTCCCACTCCCAAAAACCTGACACCCAGAATACGGATTCAGAACAAAAAACTGGTGTTGGAAAGGTCCTACGCACACCAAAAACCAGAAAACCCACCTCCTAAACCCCAGACATTACTATCAACGTTACTTTTGTCAATGTTAAAATCTAAAAGCTTCATGTTTCCTTTCCACAAAACTTCCTTACCTTCAAGAATGCCCAAGTATCAGTCTTCATAGTATTTTCCACAACATGGCAGTCACCCAAGGAGGACCACAGCTTTTTCATGAGGACCAGCATGAGACAATCTAGTGCCTTATCCTCCAGGCTGAGCCTACCCCTGTGCCACAGACCTTCTGAAGCAAGATCACCCTGCCCAGCAAGAACAAGGACTGCAAACTGATCTCCCACAAGTTTCTCTTGAGCATCAGGTGTGAGTCCAAGGCATGTGCTGCTGACTCTACGTAAGCCTCAATTATCACGTGCACCTGATGTGTTGACCTGGCTCTGTAATGAAAGGAGGGCAGGGAAGGAAGCCTCATTAGACAGGTTGGTGATTTGATCCAGAGCATCCCTGCAGCCTGAGGACAAGGGCAAGTCAGTGTCTGGCCTGCAGCAGGAATCTGGATATCAGCTGAAGAAGGATTTTGAGCATCTTCATATCGAGCTTATTACCCAGAAAACTACCTGCATCTCTCTGCTAACTAAGGCCCTTATGTCTCCACACCTGAACGAAGGTATTAGTACCTCCAACCATGCCAAGGGTTAGAAAAGGCCTAAGGAAAACTCAGTAGTTCTCTGCTAATGAGGTAAAAGGAAGCCACTGGGGATAGGGGAGACTGTCAGAGTTCTCTTTCCAGCTGAATAGTAAATAGAAGAAAGGTCTCCCAGAGGAGCATGGGCTGAAGATGAGTCTATACACCCAGAAAAGTGATCCCCAGAAGGGATTGGGCTGTATCCTATCAAGGTACAGAAGAAATTCTCTAGTGGGAAGCAGGGATCAAAGTGGAAAAAAGGAAAAGCAGAAGTTAAAACTGGGAATGCTCTCCCAGGAAAGCTGGAATGAAGGAAAGGGTCTTGGGCGGTGAGTGGTTATGGACCGCCCTGAGGGTCCCAGTCGGAGTCCTAATCCTGCTCATGCAGCAAGCATCCATCCATACTAAACAGCTGAGCATGGGACAATGCCACCTGCACCCCTTTAAGACTCCCAGAAACATGTCCCAGCCTACAGCAAGATCAGCTCCGCAGGGAGAATGCACTCCAGCACCCACAATCTTCCCACAGCCCCCAAAACCTTACTGACCTCTTTCCTCCTCCACATGCAGCCATCCCCTCAGACAAGCATGCGGTACTGCCAATGCAACGTGGGCTATTGAGAGGACATGAGCTGTTCTGCAAGACAGGTCTTTAGAGGGGAGAAAGCCTCACAGTTCCCTTGTCTCACATGCAGGTGAGCTACCAGTATGCTCTCAGGAAGAGGAATCACAGCAGAGGAAGATGATGGCTAAGAGACAGCCTACAACATGTCTATAGATGGAACTTTTCACCAGGTTCCACACCTGCAGCCTCTGAAGCAACACAAAGTGGAGGGTATCAGACCAGGTCCTCACCAACCCCACAGCAGAGGATCTCAGAGGCAATATGCAGAAACTGCCAAGGAACAGCAATATTTTACTCCTACAACCACAGAACTAAGTGACCCAAAGCAAAAAGTATCCTGTTGCTCTTCAACTCCATCCCAGTTCTCTTCTTTAGCAGGAAGGGGATGTCTGTTAATGAAACGAAGTGACTCCAAACCTGTCTCCAAATGCAATCTGCGCCAAGTAAAAGCTGCAGTAAGCAGAGAGAAGGAATGAATGTGGCATTTCCCAAAGGAACTTGGTGCAATGAGTATCAGCCAAGGAAATGGCTTTCACTGTCTGAATAAAGTAAATGATGAGTTCATTAGCATATTGCCTTTCAACAGAAAATTTGGCCTATGACAAAATTATGATTTTGTGAGCCAAGGTCTACCTTCTGGTTTAGGTTTCTTTTCTTTTTTTTTTTTTTTTTTTTTTGTGTGTGTATGTGTGAGATGGGGGTAGAGGGGTGCAGTGGTATGTGGATTAGCTCTCCAAAACACCTGAGCTCTGAAATCTTTTGATTAAAGTCTCTTACAAAGGCACCACCCACCAGAAGTAGGTTGGTTTCTTTGCTTGTCTGTTCTCCCTCGAATACTGAACTTTGCATAACAGCTTCACCTTCCAGGATGGCCCATGAGCTGACCCAGGAATCCAGAGCGGGGTGGGAGATGCAGCCTCAGGAGCAAGAAGAGGTGATTTTTCAAATTGGTTCATCTGAACTGGCACCTGTGGTGCCCAAAAGGACTTCCAGCTGGAAACCTCATGCTCTCAAGGTAATTTTGGATATCTGGTTACTTGTCACCACTGTCAGAAGTGTTCCCATCCTCAGAATGCCTTCCTCTAAATGTTTTTGTTACAGTTTCATTTGTCATTGTCCAATAAAGCCACATATTTAAGAGAAGTAATTTAGATGTTGATTTTTGTAACATTTCATTCAGATATTTTGTAGATGGAGTATTTTGACTTTTCATCTCAAAATTACTTCCTGGAAGGAAATGTTTTACTTGCATAAAAAACTTCAAGCAGTCAAAAAGAAACGTTCTCCAATGTCATACCTTAGCCTATCCCCTACCAAAATATGTTCAAATCTTTGTGTGATATTGTGATTTCCAGCAAAACAGACTATTCAGCTCCGCCCCCTTGCAGTGACGAGTGTGAATAGAACCACATCTCTCCCAATTCAGGGAACTTCTTTACAACCTCATCTCAAGAGCATCTCATCTCCCATCACTTCAGCTCCACTTGTAGATGGCGCTTCACCGAGCGCAAAGTAGGATGCTGCTACGGGAGGTACCAATTATGTGTATCATCAAGATATGTTGTTGCCCTTTTCCAGAAGTCTTTTCACTCACCTGAAACCTCATCTCCTTGAAATCCCAGAGGCTCCCCTCTTCAAGTGGTGCACAAAAATCCCCTCAGTTCTCACACCTTTCACCCTGTGAGTCTGTCTTTTCCTTATAAGCTGTTAGGCAGGAGCATCTTTTTTGGAGCTATGTGTTGTTCTGTAAGATAGCAAGAGGGAAGCTATTTTCTGATATAAAGATAGTTTATCTCCCTTGACAGATTTCAAGGCAGTTTTAAAACTCCTAACAATATGCTGGGTTTTCCCCATTATAGCTCTGATGGCGAAGTAGCGATAAGACATGTCAACGTTATTAACCTGAAAATGTTGCAGAATTCTTGAGATGTAACCCAAAGCCTATTAAAATTCTCCTTGTAACCCAGGGGTCACTAAAATAAAGTGCAACGTCTTAATGATGCCATGTGCCTTCACCACAGACACTGGGTGTGCAGGCACCCTCCCTCTGGCTGCGCTGACTGTGTGCCTACAGCAACCGGCACACCTTCACCGAATACACACGGTGAGCTCTCAGCCACAGCTGACATGCACAAACTCTTGACGCCCGTGCTAAGACAAACAATGCCGGACTCTCACCGTCTCCAGCCGACTATTCCCTATGCCTGACCCTTGGCAGCTGGCCAGTACTCTGGTAGAAGCTTTCACACAAATCACACCTAAATGGTTCTTTGAATGTACTGGAAGTGAAGGCCATCCTTTCTCTAAAGCAGTGCTGCATATATTTGAAGGGAGATATTTTTCCCTACATCAAGAATTTGCCCTTCCTGGGAAGGCAGGGGCCATCTTCTGAAGTAATTCTAGATTTACTGTACCCTCATTTAACACAGCACTGCCTTTAACAAGGCAGAGCAGATACCTATCTGAGAGTCAGAGACAGCTGGTCAGCAGGACAGCGCTCTGGAAGGCGGCCCTCAGTGTAAAGGATGGTATCTCTTCAGGATACATCACCTCTCATGCTCTTCTGCTTCAGGGTCTTTGCTAAGGCCCAGAGCTAAACACACGATCAACAGCCCACAAGTTAGGCTTGTGCAGTTCTAGAGTTCTTTTCCTGTTCATAGAATCATGTCAAAAAGCTTCTTATTATTGTACATTTCCAAACAGACCATTTTTTTGTAAAACACTAGTGTAATAATAGTTTAAGTTTCGAGTTCAGTCTGGGCATAATTTCATTAGCTGATTTTACTGAAACTAATGACAGGCTCATCAGAAAAAGAAATACCTTCTCTTGCCCAAAGGGCAAATAACAGCAAGAGCTGCAGGTTTACCAAATCACAGTACAACGACGTATCGGTGTCTGTAATGTCAACCCTTGCTGTTCTGCATTTGCAGTGCTCTTTGGAAAGGGTTTGTTCAAGGAACTCAGCGGCAAGGGTACATGGGGAGCACACCCAGCTTTAAGAGCAGGGATGGCCCAGAACAGGAGTGATGCCTCTTCCAGCTCTGCTTCGAAGCAAAAATGCACTGTGGCTGGATTCCTTGCACTGGTCAAGAAGTACATGCCTAAAGAGCTTCTGGCTTGACTCCCAGGAAAATGGGGATTTGAGTCTTGGCTCTCCAATGAATTTCTGTGATATTTAGCATTTGATCTATCCTGCACGTTTAGCTGTCCATGTGGAAAGCGAGATGCTGGGTGGAAGGAGGGAAAGGGAAGCAGAGAGAAATGGCTTTCTGACTACAAGGCACTTGTGGTGTCTCATTGTAAAAGCCAGGCACATCCCTTCTAACCAGAACAGAAGCAAAATGAAAGACCAGGTAAAACTGTTAAATACTGGCAAGGTCTGATACTACGATGAACATGATCATAGCTGGGGGGAGAGGCAGAAACAATAACCGATTTGGAGACAGAAGAATCAATGATCTAACAAAATCAGTTATTGCTGCCTTCATTAGCATAAGTAGGACAGAAAACTCTGAAGGTTAATACTACTATTTAGCTGCAAAAAAAAATTAAGTTTCAAAAGAATTGGAAAATAGATTTCAAAATGATGTAGCAGGTACATTAGTGGTTTGCAGCAAGTCACCTAGCTATCTGCACACATGGAAAACTTGATGAAGGTTTATTTTAATATTATGGAGTATTATTTTGACTCTGACATGAGCTTAAGCAATGGTTCAGGTTATCCTGAATTTCTAACCTCGAGGTTAATTGACAATTGTCACTGAGAATATCTCTACTAATTGGTAAACTTGATGAGACTTAAAATCGTTGGCACTAAGCCTCCATATTTGGACAAAAAATGTCTTCCCAGAATCATAACATACAATCAAGTTAAGTTAAATGACCTTTTTGCACCATTTTGACTGCTATGCATTATAAGCTGAATTTGATCATTCATTTCTCATATCCTTTGATGTGCCCAAGGTAAAAGAACGTCATACATTTAGTTCTTTGTTACCCAGCCAACCACCATCTTTGCATTGTATTTGGTTAATAACATTAATCAGTAAAGAAATCTTGAGTCTGTTCCCATCTCTTATGCAATCTGTGCAGATTTGCACAGCCGAGGCTGTTAAAGAGGAGAATGCCCCGGCCAGGGATTTCCAGACACAGTTCTGCCATGGTCAGGGGTTGGTAGACATTTCACTGTTTTCACTTGCTTTTTGTTTGCTCTTTCTGGCAGGTATCAGATCTTCTACATGTTTGCATAACTCCAAGCACAGGCTGGCGCTGATCTCAGCTGAAGCTCTTGAGTTCCGGTATCATCAAAATGCTAACAAATCCAGAGTATGTTGAAAATCACCCAGCAATCTTGTTTTGCATTAATATAGATTCAGTTAATGAAAAAATTGAAAGTAAGCATAGATCTTGGGATGTTTCCTCTATACATTATTCAGACTGGCAATGCCATACTGTCTTGGCTGGGCTAAACATTTAATTACAGATTCATTTTCCTTTTCGTTTCCCTGATGACATTTAATCCTTTCAGCTATTATAAATGGCTCCGGAGCTGGGTGCTCTTTAACCAAAGCACAAGTTTTTTCATAACCTCTTTTTTATTGGAACATTTGGGGATCCTGATTTTTTTTTTTTAATCAAAGCTCTGGGTCAAATTCACTCGCTGGCATAAACAGACCTGACCGCATTGACAACCATGGAGTTATGTTCATTGAATATGCTGCCTTCATTTTTCGCCTCTGAGAAATCAAAAGAATGGCTCTTTTCTTGCCAAGCCCCTTTATGCCCTTTTCTACCAGAGAGCAGATTAGATTTTCCCCACTCCTCTTCCCCTGCAACCCTTGCCCACCAGGACTAGCTTTTATTTTCCCACGCTCTGTCATCTCCACTTGTGAAAGGTACCAAAAGTAAATATTTCACTTCTTTACTCCTTTTTCAGGGAACAGCTGAAATCCAGCCAGACTGTACAATTGGATTATCCTCATCCAAGGATACAGACATCTATCATTTACTGACTCTTAAAGTCAAACAAGTTATGCAGAGCTCTGTGCAGCACTCTTTTATTCAGTCAGGCCGGTGAATGGGAAATGGCAACAACAGCGCAATAAATTTTGGGCCCTTTCAAGATGCTGACTTTGAATGTATATTCACTGGCACAATGCAGGCCCCTGTCTCTTTAACACTTCTTCCTCAGCGGTCTGGTTTGGGTCACATTCAGACGCAAAATAACACAGACACAGTATTGAGTGTCCGAGTCCAAACTGTACCGAAATGAGTTTGGTCATGCTCAGCAGACCTGATCGAATGGCTATGGTGCTAACAGAAAGAGTCCTAGTGATTCCAGTTAGCTTGGGATCAGGGTTCACATGAGAAATGGCATCAGAATCCGCCCCAAGGCATTTACCTGTGCTGGACCATTGGGCGCAGAGCCTGCACGACACGGCTGCGAACAAGCTCACTCCAGCCTACCTATTTCTCTCACATCCTGTTAAATGCTAGAGGTTGATTTTGGCGCTGACACAGGGACAGACCTCAGGTGTTGCGCTCTCTGCTGCACCAAGCACAAGATCTGCCCCAAGTGCCTGCCCATACAACAGAAACCCATGTAGGCCTGGTTGTGAGACAAGTGTAAGCTGCAGTCAGAGGCCAAGGGGACATGGAGCAAGCCCCAGACAAACCCCATGTCCTGGAGTGGGTCACAAATCGGATTTGACTTACTTGCACCTGCCCTGTGGATCATGAGGCAGTGCAAAGGCTGTAGCACTGATGATGGAAGAGCTGAGCATCAATGCTTGGGCTGAGGAATTGATGCGAGGGGATGCAGATTGCAAAGGCACGGTGCAGAGAAAAGTCCTGCTTGAACTTCCGATCACATCCCAGTAAGAACAACATATGACAGGGACAAAAGCGTAAGCAGTAGATCATTCACACATTCGCTCATGCCTGAGCCCTCAATGGGTTTATTTGATCTCCTGCTTAGAGCTTATCTAAACCTTATTGGAAGTTCATGCCCTGCCCAAAAGTATGCAATACCGGTGAGACAGTCTCTCTGGGAAACTGAGGGAGGACTCCCTCAATACCAAACAACTGCTCAGAATATCCCAAACAGCTCATATTTCCTCTCAAGGATGTCTGCTGTCCTCACGCCCTGTTCACACTACTCTGTTCTCTGCTTTGTTTCTGTTTATACCTTGGCTATTGCTGTCTAAGCCACAGCAGTCAGCAGCATGGCGGTATCTGGCTTTCCGTACAGGTTAGAGGGACAAAGAACACCATCCAGGCTTTCAAGGAAAGGCATTTATTCTGCAGAAATTCCTTTCACGCTGTCTGTATAACTGCTTGTCCATCTGACCATCAGATTCCTACTTCTAGGAACTTAAGTTTCCCCCAGACTGGCAGAAGGCTCAGAGATAATTAAATACTGAGAAATCATGGGAAAAAAATATGCTGGGAATGGCGATGAGACAGAGCCAAATTAGTGCCTCGGCTGTCACGTGAACTGAGCAACCACCTGCTCCGCATGGCAAGCAGGCCTCTCGGCATCAGCACATACAAACCACGGACCAACCTGCCACAGCAAGGACTGACTCATGACTGCCTGGTAGTTAAAGGGCATGGAGGAAGGGGAGAGGAACACAGTGGCTGCATGGGAAGAGATATTATTACGAAGGGAGAGGCAGAGGTCAGGAAAGTAGGATACAAATCCAGTGGCTCATTAGTTCTGCTGCTTATGGAACAATTGCCTGGTATCACCTTCATTGCTGGTTGCTGAAACAGCAAAGTTTAGCTCAAAATGTCACAAATATCTTTCTAATATCCTACCAAAGAAAAACACCTTTTTCAAGCAACAAGGCAGCAAAACAGCCCAAAAAGGTAGGAACAACCTCCTTCTCCAATGGCTATGAAAATAAGCAAGGTCAGAGACTAAAACCATAATGTTTAGGGCCTAAGCCTAATTCCACTGACATTGTTGGGAAAACGTTTAATAACCTCCAGCTGCAACCTCTAGCCACCACTCCTCATAGCCTCAAGGTCAGAGCTTACAGCAGAACAAGGCTGTTTCTGCCTCAGCTGCAGGTGGAGCATCATCCTGACATCAGAAGAGCCTGTGCTGGGTGCCTTCAGTCTGTTACTGCAAATAATCCTTGCACATAACTTTGAGTGGTGTCTCCTTCAGTCTTAACCCCTTCCACTGGAGCCTTCCCTGTGATCCAGGCAGGCCCAGAGCCACAGGGTCCACTTGGCGCGTGCCTCATCCACACCACAACCAGTAAAGCATCTGGGAACCAGGCACAAAAGGCCTTTCATGCTCCCCAGCCTCCAAGAGGTCTCACCATACCCCAGATCACAGCACAGCTCCCCAGTGTCTATGTTGGCCACCTTCCTGCATTGACCAGTCTCAGAAGTACCGTTACAAGATGGGTTCTGTGGTGCTCCCAAAGATTCGAAATCACACACAAACACACCTGCAAAATTACTCAGGCTGCAAAGTCAGAGACGGCTAACAAGAAGCATGAGCTCCGAGGGACCAAAATTAAGTGATATAACAATATGACCAGGCAGCATGGCCTTTGTGAAGAGATGGCATGATTAGAGAGGAGCCAGCACAGCAACACTCCAGGTCCCACCTCTCCATTTTCTGCAAATGTCTGGCACACTCCCAGTATGTCCGTCAAGGACAGCTTTTCTCCTTATTCCTGTGCCAATCATCCTCTCTTCCGTCATCGCCCTTTTCTCCCCTGGTACCAGCCACCCATTTTGACCTTCACCCACTGTCTTCTCCTCTATGTCTCTCTGAGAGCTTTTTGGGCAACAAACATTTCTGGCTCCCCCTTCTCCTTTTGGAGAGGATAAGGAACCTTTGTGTGCTGACTTGGACTTCATGCCCCTGTCTTTCAATGCTGACTAGCAACTGTAAAAGCACCTGGGACATCAAGCACAGAAGGTGGATATACCTTGGAGAAGATTTCTGTCCTGGTTTCAGCTGGGATAGAGTTAATTTTCTTCGTAGTAGCTAGTATGGGGCTGTGTTTTGGATTTGTGCTGAAGCAGTGGTGATAATGCGGAGATGTTTTGGTTGTTGCTCAGCAGCGCTTATACCAGTCAAGGACTTTTTCAGCTCCCCGTGCTGTGCTGGGGGCACGGGAAGCTGGGAGGGGACACAGCCGGGACAGCTGACCCCAACTGACCCCAGGGATGCCCCACACCATATGATGTCATGCTCGGTATATAAAGCTGGGGGAAGAAGAAGGAAGGGGGGGACATTGGGAGTGATGGCGTTCGTCTTCCCAAGGAGCCGTTAGGCGTGATGGAGCCCTGCTTTCCTGGAGATGGCTGAGCACCCGCCTGCCCGTGGGGAGCAGGGAATGAATGCCTTGGTTTGCTTTGCTTGCGTGCACGGCTCTTTCTTTCCCTATTAAACTGTCTTTATCTCAACCCAGGAGTTTCCTCACTTTTACTCTTCCGATTCTCTCCCCCATCCCACCAGGGGGGAGTGAGCGAGCGGCTGCGTGGGGCTTAGTTGTTGATCCAGGCTAAACCACGACAATTTCTCATAGCAGGCAGGATAAATGAAGCCATGAGGTTTGCTTTGGAACAAACCCGTTAAGCACAGGTAGCTTTGACAGGAGCAGGCAGGGCAACAGCCCCCCGAGGGCTTACGGAAATTCCCATCTCTGCAGCAGCTCCAAGCTTGAATCCCATGCGTGCCACTTGCTAGGGCCTGGCACCTGGGAGTCCATGGCAGCAGCAACAGGATTTGTCTGCCCCTCTTCACTGTGGAGAGCCAAGGGGTGCAGAGACTGCTCTTCCAACATCTAGGAAGCCAGCAACTCATGTACAGTCTCAGTGCATGCCCACAAAGACACCATGCTCCAGGTTCCTGAGATGAGGAAAGAAACCTTGTGCAAAAGTCCAACTGGAAAAGAGGGAATGGAAGTGCAATATTCTCCAAATCACAGTGAGGCAGATATTTTTCAAGTATCAGGTTGTTTGGAATCAGCCTTCTCCTGGGTTTCTCCTGCCTCGATGCCCATCCTTAATGTTACAAAGCAAGAGAAGCAAACTTTACACAGGACTGACACGGGCAGGTGCTACGCCAGTGTCTCGCACTGGCTCCAGCAGTACACGTTCATACAAAGGGGGACCAAATCCTGCTGCTCTGCTCTGGCACTCCTTCTAGCTCTGCTGGTGCAAGCCAGTTCTCTTATTTTTTTGCTAATCCCGGGCCTGTCCTGAGCAAGGCCTGCTAAACACAGCAGACCCCACACCACACAGTCCAGTCTGGTGTATGGGTGTACTGGTCGGGGAGCCCATGAGATTCGTTTGACTCGTAACCCACCCACCACCCTGGTGGAGAAGAGAAAGCAGTGAATCAACCAACCCCCGTGTGTTTGTCAGGTCTTCCCTGTCACTTCCCTCTTGACATTTCCATAATCCTGCTGTGCCTGCAATTAAGAATTTAAACAAAACGCCTGCTGCTTTCCTCCTCCTTCATAACACAGAGTAACAGAACTCCACAGGCACCAACTCCTGCTGAAATGAAATGATAAAAATGAGCATCCGAGGTCAGAGGCTTTTTCACAGCTGCCGAGGGATGCGAGAGATAAAAGGACAGGAGTGTCAGAATTTCCTCCTCAGGATGTGAAAGTGTAGCACGCAGCCCGATTACATATTTATTTATGGGGAGATACACTGATAGCATCTGTCAAACCTCATTGCAGAGCTAGGAATTCTGCTAGTCAAACCATGCTCAGCCCTGTGAATTGCCTTACTGACTCCAGCAGTAATCACCATCAAGGCAGTGGTAGGTGGGTTTAAAGGTCAGATGAGCCATTCCTGGTGGAAGCCAAGGCACAGCAGAAGCCTCTCTTGCCTGCAGGGCCATTACACCTTCAGTTCAGAGACAGCCTGCGGCCACAGACGGCCCAACTTTCAGCAGTCTTTTTTCTACTACCAATTATTTATCTACTAGGGTCAAACCAAAAGATGAGAGGGGATCGAGAGCAGTCTCCAAATTTTTACCCCAAAGTCAATTCTTTCCATGGCTTCTAACAGAAAAGATGTCCTCCAACCCAATGTAACCCAGTCTGGGTCATCTGCACTTGGTACACTTGGCGAGGGTCTGCCTTCAAGCTACAGCACCTTGTGAAAAGCTTGTGGAGTACACAGGACCCTCAACACCTGCCAGAAGCTGGCAGCCACCACCAATATGTACCAAACTCAGACACAGCCCTGATGTTTTACACCACTCTTGAATATTTCGTGCAAGACACATCTTGTCCTGCACATGAACCAGATCTCATTGTTCCCCGCCCAAAAATACATCACTCACTGCTCTAAGTGACCTAGACCTTGCTAAAACATTTCAATAGCCCTGACTGCTCCTTCTGATGCATGGTTTCTTGCAACAATGAATATGACTGGTGCTGCCCATTTGCCATCCTCTAATGGGTGCCTCTAGAATTCCTCAGCAGCTCCCCTAGTTTTGACTTGACCACTATAATTGTGCCACATGCACATCTTGCCAACTTAATTCCATATTGATAAATGTCTTAACTTCCAATAATGAATAGGGAGAGCCAGGGACAATAATTGCTCGTTATTTTCCCATTATTTTTGCTTTGGTGATATGTAAATTAACCGAGGATCTTTGCAGTTCTCTATTTTGACAATTCAATGGCGCTAGCCATTTCAGCAGTTGCTTTAACAAGTCTAATTTGCTAGGTTTATTTCCAAGAAATTATGCCACTAGCAATTTGTCTATTTACTCACAATCCCTTTGGCACTCAGTCTGCAAGTGTCTGCCTGTATGCCCCACAAGAAAGACTCATGACTTTCTCAGTTCTTGTCCTGTGATCCTTATCACAATACGAAAGAATAATAATTTTAAAAATCCAAAGTCCCAACCCTGCACTAAAAAGACCAAGCAAAAAAATCTTTGAACAGGTTCTTTCGCTGGGGATTAAAGAAGAAAAAGAAATACCATGTCTTTACTCAATTATTTCTTATCCTGTTAACTGACTGCAATATCCATTTGGAGAATCTGGCAGAGTGGGATGAACGCGTCTATTATTTATTTATCTGTTTTCTAGAGTTAACTGATGCCCGTTCTGCATTACTGAAGCTCCGTGTACCTGTCATTCAGCTGAGCTCAACAACAGCCAGCTACAGTAAAGGATCAGGCCCATTCTACAGAGCCACAGCAGAAGTCCATCTCACCACTCATAACAGCTACGGTACCGCCATAGAGATCACTCATCACGCAACTGCCAGGAGAAGATGGTAATGAAATGGGCCATCCTTAGGAGCTGGTGAAAGGCACAGCAAAAAGGCTTTGCTGGAGAAGCATTAAGACAGATGGTCCAGTTTAACTCACTGCTCTCCGATGAGGGAACCTTGCAAATCAAAAGACTGCATGCCTTGAAAAGCCAGAGACTTCTGCAAGTCCGTGTTGCTATTGCTTTATATTTTACATTGGGAGCTTTCAGTGCTGCTGCAAAGGGTGGTGGAAGAAACAGAAGTGTCTCAGGATGCATAAACAGTAATTAAAGTGTTGTGCTATCAGACCGCTCAAACAAGACAGCATACCTTAATGTACCACAAATCACTGTTTCTGGAGCTAACGTGTATTGATCATTCTGCTCTAGCAGTTTCACCTGCACTCTGACCACTAACCCGTTTCTGCTGGAATTAGAGATGTCAAACATCTCTTAGTGCAGAGATAGACAGACACATCTTTACGAACCTATTCACAACCAAACCAGGGACAAGTTCAGGATCTTGCCATTCCCTTCGCTGGAAGGAGGTGGCGGGGGAGAAGGAGTGTTGTCTACCAGACATTTTGAACCAAGAGGTCACAAAACCAATCACTTTGCCCTACCCAAGAGCTGCTAGACAAGAAGTCCAGGCAAACAATACATTTTTTGCTTTGATTGATTTGCACATTGTGAAAGTTGGGAGTGAGAAGAAGAGAGCAAAGGGAAACCTATTCTGGTTTGACTACAATATCTGCTTCAACAAAATTGAAAAAGTCTTTTTGGAACGCTTCTGAACTTCTCAAAAATAAAGTTAAGGAAAGGTCTGAAATGAAAAGTCAGCTCAAGAAAAAAGAAGCTAAAAGAAAGAGTTTGGAAAATGTCAGCAGAAAGTACTCTTATTTTTCTCCCCATTGGTTTCTGTTCTAAAACAATCTGGTCAAATCACTCAAGAGTCATGATTAACATCAGTGTTAGCAAATCTTTTTGTGCAAAGACAAATAAAACCCAATATAATGTCTCCAAGGGCAGTTCATAAGTGAAGAGGAGGGCCCAGAACTGAACTGGTAGGAAATTAGTTTCATTTAAGCACTTCAAATGCAGGTGTTATGGCTTTGTAAAGAGCTACCCCTCCCTCACCTGGCTTCAGGCAGATTAGGGAAGAAGGAGGAACAGAAGCGATGGAGATTCACAGGTTTCTCTTTTCCTCCCATGGGACATTCCTTAGCGCTACACCAACCCCTGTGGCACAGTAGCAGTTATAGGGCAGCACTGCCCTTCATTCACGAGGGGACTGCATCAGCCCCTGATGATCCTTAAATGTTGGACTTTCAAACATGGCTTAAGGTGACGGCAGGTGTTTCTGCAGACTTCTGGATGTAGAAGTGTGATTTGAGCTGCCTTGCCCAAGCATCCCACTTGGAAACAAGCAAGTGTCATCCTCCTGCGTGCTTTCCAAGCCTTTGTCACTCAGGAAGCCCTGCATGATTTTATGCACTGGCACACTAGAACGGCTATGCACCTCCTGGACTACCGTCAACTTGCAGGATACTGCCAGAATTTGAATTTCTCTATGTTCACTTCCTCACTAAGCACACAGAGGCTTTGTTGGCTTTCTCCCCTTAACCACCGTATAATCTTTACATTCACCATATTCTTCATATCAGGAGGGTGTTAATCTAGTCCATGCATTTTCTGTAGCTCCTGAGTACCTGAGTTGCACATACCACTGCTATTTACACATGGTGTGAACTATTGCCACAACAACTTGTTGCATCACAAACAGTATTTCTACAGCTCATGCTAAAGGGCTAACTCTGTAACTGGTTGCACACCAGTGAGTAACAGAATCTCACCTTGGGTGCATCCCATCTGAGACACAATCAGCATTAATTAGTGTATTAACACCAACATCGACCTGAGCACTTCAGATTTGCACCTGTTCTGGACTTCAAGGGGTTGTCTGACAACGAGGTGACACAGATCCATAGGAGGTATAACCCCAGTGACCTCGCAGCTGGTGTCTCGTTATCAACTGGTATCTAGTTATCAACTGGTATCTCATTACCATGTCTCAGTCTAAGCATTTTAGGGCAGGAGCTGGGTCCCAGTTGAGGGCCTCTTGCAGAAGGCAGAGGCTCCCCTAATCCATCTTCCCTTCTCATTTGGTTGTGGCAACCTTCTGCCAAAGGGATGGGTGAGATGACATCATTCCCTGGACCTGATGTGAGCAGCTGGAGCACACGTGGTAGTTATGCATCCATTCCATCCTGAGACAAACCAAAAAATTCATGCAACACGCTACTCTAACAAAGCTCCCTCAGGCCTTCCACAGAGACAGAAACAGCATGCCTGCTAGTACGAGCCCAGCTACTAGACAACGCCTGCAGCATTTAGCTCCAACCAGCTTCCAAACCCCACTACATCTATAGATAGGGCCTCCCCACCTGGAGTGCAACTCACCCAAGAAGCGTGGAGGTGGTTCTCTGAGTGACAGCACTGAACAATTTCAGAGCTGCAGCAAGCAACACGTAAAGACTGCATGGAAATGATCAAAGTGGCAGCTGCAGGTAAACTACTGGGCTCACACCATGTAGCACATGGACAGGTACAACAGCCAGCGCCAGGAGTGGTGGGAAGCGATACCTCTCTCAGCCAGAAAGTTCATGTACTAAGCACTCAAATCCTCAGAGCTCTGAGGTCTGTGTCTCTGCCTGGAATAATAATGCACTGAAATGACTTGCTGCCTTTGGTTACTGGTATCGTGAAATAACAGCTTCCTGCTATCATAGCATAACAGAGAAGGAACAGGAGGGGGGAGAAAAATTGCACACCCAAAAGCACAAAAAGCCTGAAGCTGCTCAATAGAGGACTTGGACAAACCCAGCCAGACTAACCAATCGCTGCACATAAATGAGATTTCTTGCGTATGTCTGGTACTGTGCAATGCAGAAAGACTTTTCCCCCCACACCCTCCCCTTCCTCCGACCATCCGAATTCCTCTTAAGGAGAAGAAAAGGGAGGGGAAAAGGAAGAGTGTCCCCACATTCCAGTTGTCAGACGACAATCTTTGCACTCTCTGCTTACAGTTTTCCGTTTTACCACTGAGCTGGTTTTGTAAGGAGCTAAATTATGCACAGGAATCAATGAAGGCTGCTGCAGCATTTCCAGCTGCCGCAGGGAAAGATTGCTGCTGCCACCTGCAGTCTAACCTCTGGAGACAGTTTTCTTCTTAAAACACCTGGGTCAAGCGGATGGAATGTACGGGGCTAAGGAGGTGTCGTCTCTGCAAAAGAGGGGCTTCTAAAGGGGCCAGGATCCTGCTGGTCCCATGGCACATGCCATCTTTTGATGCTAAATGACGTAAAATGCTTTGCCAGCTCTGCGTGACCCTCCAAGCTGACAGAAATTCAGGCAAATACCTTATTTACAAACGGGTAACAAAAGTTATTGAAGAGAACAATGAGATAGCAGAGATCACGTCTGGAAGGGATATTGGCTTTATTCTGATACTACACAAAAATACAACCTGACGCCTCAGTGTGACAATCTAGCAGATCCTACAGCCTATGTGCAAGGGTATTTTTGCAGTAAGGAACATCAGGATAACATCTAGGTTAGTGCAAACTGGGTGATTTGAATCTGAGAAGAGATGTGCAATTAATACTTGAGCACAGATTGGATATGTGGCAATCCTCCCAAAGCCAGAGGTAACGTTAAGCATCTACTTCTCTATAAAAAGAGAACTTAATCTCAAAGGACTCTAGATGTTCACATTCTATGAAGGCACAATGCCAGAATATGGAAAATAGTTACCCTCTTTGTGAAACCTTGCCTAATTCCATTTTACTACTAAAATCAGCAGTCCCCTCAATAGGAAATTGAGCCCAGACATAGAGAAAGAGTTCTGCCTTAAAAAAAAACAAAAACAAAACCCACAAAAAACCCCAACACCCCCACCAGAACACACTCCCCACCACCACTCTATTAAAAGCCTGCAGACCGCAGATATGCACACACAGCCGTAAACCTCAGCTCTCCACAAGCTGAAAACAAAATACCAGGAGAACTGGAACAGGAAAGAAAAAAACATCTACAGGTAAATTGTTCTTCAAACCCTGTCCTAGCCTGAGGAAATAAAGCTGCAAGAGACCTCTCTGGCCCCGAAATGAGGGCTACTGTGCCAAAAAGAAATAGATGTGGTAACAAAAGCCATTTGCTAATTGACGTGACTAACAGTAAGTTTAAACATCTGGAAAATCCCCCCAGGATTCTCTATGTAAATCAATCTCTAGTTTAAGAAGGAATGAAACTTATACCAAATTATTGCTCAAAAAATATTTATGAATCAGAAAGCCCCTACAAGAGTTAATGAGGGGGTTCAGAACCCCTGGCTCTGCACACAAAATAAAAGGAGTCAAGCGTTGGATTCCTATTTCAGTGTTACTTTGGTGCTAAATGTCTACCGATTTTGATAGAAATCCATCACCCAAATAAAATTTGAGGGTCTGAACCTGAAAGTCTAAGCATAAAAATATACTGCAAAGGAACATTTAAAATCCATGTCTAAAATCAGTCGTTTGACAAAGGGAGGTATAATACTGCTGTAATTCCTCCTTCCTGCACTATTTGATTTTGTCCTCTAACCTCAAACATGGCTAAAAAGATATGTTTTCTGTAAGTTATATTATAGCTCAAAAGGAGGGATTCTCGTCCATGTTCTGCCATATGATGACAGGTTTCCACCATTTAACACAAGGCTAGTGTCACCTGCTCAGACGGAAACGAAAGTACTCAGGTTTGTTGACCAGTTCCCACAGATTTAATGGAAGTACAAGTTGTTCAGCCCAGCTCTGTAAATTTGAAAAAATGCTTTTAACAATTTCAATAATTTATTTCTGCATACAAAAGTCCGGTGATATCAGTCTCTTTTTAAAAGATGTCTTATCATCTTCCTAATATGGAGGAAAGATGCAAAGATCTCCTAATCTTTGAAAGAAGGTGTCTTCAAACCTTCCACGATACTTGTGCATGAAAATAAATCTGTATGAAAGAAGAGCTCATGCTTTGAATGTTAACATATTGTAGTATCAATTATGATATTTATCACACAGCAAATTAGAAGTTAGCAGCCATTTATAGTACAATTCCAGTAAACATTATTTCCTTTCCCAGCATATATACACACCCACACGATTAATCAGAGAAAAAACTCTTCCTAAATAAATGCAAGTTTCTTCATAGAGGTGGCTTTGTTTTACCCATCTCCACACAGTGTGTTTGATAAAGACTGCCCCCACACACACCCCAGAAGGGCTGATGCTCAGAGAAACCAGTGGGAAGCCCTTCCCCTGCTCCCTAACCGCTGTGTGGGAGCTGCTTGGTCCGGGGAGAAAGAGCAGTGCTCCTCCTGCACTTCGAGGTCTGCAGGGGCTGCTTTGGCTGGCGGCAAAATGAAATCACAGAATCCCAGCGCGGCGGGGGCTGGCAGGGCCCTCCGGAGCTGCCCCCGTCCAGCCCCTGCGTAAGCAGCACCCCCAGAGCAGGGGCACAGGACCGCGTCCAGGCGGGGTGGGAATGGCTCCAGGGAAGGAGACTCCACAGCCTCTCTGGGCAGCCTGGGCCGCTGCTCTGGCACCCGCACAGCAAAGGGGTTTTGCCTCAGATTTCAGTGGAACTTCCCGTGTTCCAGCTTGTGCCTGTTGCCCCTTGTCCTGTCGTCGGGCACCGCTGAGAAGAGCCCAGTCCCACCCTCCTGACACCCGCCCTTCAGACACTGATAAGCCCTGAGGAGATCCCCCTCATAACGACAATCCTCAACAAAGCAACAGGCCAAGACCACTTTGGTGGCCGAGTTTTACCTACATGGCAGGAAAGAAACACCAGCAAAGGCGTGAACTGCCCCCTTCACATCAACGGAGCATTGACTCAAAAGCCCACTCAGGAAACCAGAAACAGCCCCACGCACCCCCCCTCACCCACCTCCCCACAAACCACAAACCACAAAAAGTGGCTGGCAGCGAGGATTGCCCCAGCAGGGGCATGCCAGCTCCCCGCCACAGGCACGGTCCGAAGGCTCCCTCCCACCACTCCCATCGCCTGCCCCACCGCCTCTCACCCCCCGCCGCCATGAGCCGGGAGCTGGGCTGCCGTCAGCCCACCCGTCAGGCAGTTCTGCGGGTGTTGGGGAGCCTGCCGCATGCGCGAGGTGCACTGCAGGAGAGGGCATGGAGACCTTCGTCAGAAAAACCTCCGAAAAGAGGCTTGTCTCAGGCTAAAGGGGCCAT
Source organism: Anhinga rufa (assembly GCA_013400875.1). Taxonomy (NCBI): domain Eukaryota; kingdom Metazoa; phylum Chordata; class Aves; order Suliformes; family Anhingidae; genus Anhinga; species Anhinga rufa. Next base: position 47,664 of record VZTV01001705.1, on the reverse strand, counting down.
TTCATTTGTAATTGAGAGGTGGTAGGTTATGGGGGAGATGCATAAAGAAAAAGGACAGCGCAAGGCATTGCTTTAAAAGGAGAACCAGGGGAGATAGGCACAGAGGCAGGGTGAAAGCAAAAATGGAGTCCACGCCTGGTGTGAGAAACAGAGCCCGGCGCAGCAGCAGGCACGCTGCTCAGCACAAGGCGATCAGTGCCGTGCAGGCAACAGCGTAGATATTGTCGGAGACTGGGAAAAGCCACCATCCTGCCTTGTGGAAGGCATGAGCAGACACCCTCCTGGTGCTCGCCTTTTGCTTCCCAACACACATAGGAAAAAGAATTTGCAGGAAAGTTTTTTTGCCTAGTCACATATCATCTGTGTTGTTATTGCTTGGGTTAAGTGTTGGCATGAGAACATGCAGCCAACGTCAATTTAATGGAATTATCACATGCGGACAAGGACCATAGCCAGATATGGGCTCACTAATTCATTCCCTCACAGTCAAGCCCTGAGCAGGTATTTTCCATGGGGGTGCTGGCTGGCTAGTCATGGCTTCCACGCGTAGCTCAGGCAGGCACAACCCTTCCCAGAATTAATAAACCAGGATAGTCCTTTCTAAACTGCTTTTCTGATGAAAAAATCATTAGCATTGCCCTGAAAGACTGCCTGGAGCACAGAGGTGTCTCATCACTCCCCGGACACTCGCACTCAGGCTTGAATGACTCCTCAGCACCTGACAGCTCAGGAGTTTCTGAGCAAATTTAGGGCTTTCCTTTGTTTCTGGATGAAATCCCTATGAAACCCATTTCAGCTGTTCTCTCCTCAGCCATCACAGACCAAGGTGTGAGAATCAGGTGACCCATGCAAGCCTTTCATGACTTGGTTTCCATGTCAGCTCTTTCCTTATTTACTGGATAGTTCAGGGTGTTTTTAGTCTGGGAGACTAAAGCAAGAATCCAGGGGAAAAAGATAGATTTTTCTATCCAGCCTTGGGTTCTCCGGTGACAGATATGAACTCTGTGGTTACAGATAAGTGCACAGAGTCCAGGAGAGAGGAAAGTGGTTATCTGTTGCTGCCAGTCCTTCTCATAGCCCCTGTGACATCCTTCAGTGGCATATTGTGGTTCTCTGTGGGCAGGAAGGCTTTCTGCCACTTCAGAGGCAAAGCTTGCCATTTCTCCCACTTCCCAGGCAAGGGAATCCAATACAACAAGGTTAGGTGGTGTCAGAAACTGGGCAGGAGAAAGAAAAGAAACCAAATATAGTAGCCCAGGGTCTCCTAGGCATAAGCCACAGAGTGTTAGTTATAGATAAGGCCCTTCAAAGACTTTGTTTTATTTCTTTAAAAACAAGCTGGCTGGAGCCAGCGCTATGAATTCATGGAGGAAAGCTCTTTCCCAAGGCCAATATTGCCTGTCCAGATGATCCCATAATTCTACTGAGGTCCAACATTTCATTTGGCCTCCCCAGCAGACCTGACCTTGCAGGAATATTTTCTTGGCATGAATTGCAGAGAAACTATGAAGAGAAGGTATTAAAAGCTTTCAAAGGAGATGAGAGCAGAAGGGTTTTCTGTTTCTCGCTCTCTACTTGGTGATAAAGAGACGACAAACTGCCAGAATTTCATAAAACCATGTTTGTTAATGATCTAGAAATGCAAAGCCTGGCTACAGATATATGCTGTTCTTTTGAAGGAGGTTCTGGTGACTTCTGCAAAAGAAAACATAGAAACCTAATGCTAATAATATGCTAAATAATTAAAAGAAATGTTTTCTCATTCCTCTGTATTACGGATGAGGGTGGAAGACAACAAGGGGATTAACAAAGGAAGATAAAGTGGAGAAAAAACTCTTCTATCTCCAGTAAAAGTGATGAGTTTACTATAAGGAGAAAAAAAAAGAAAGGTCAGCGATTGGCCCTGGCAGTTATTCCTAAATTGGGAGGCAGAAAGCACAAGCTAAAGCTCTCTGTGATGGAAAGTTTGTGGATCAGGGTCACAGAAAAGCAATGGCCCTCCTCCTGTGGGGGTGGGTTGGCCCACACCTCAGGTGGAGACTCACGTTCACACAGGTCCTCCATCTCAGGACCTGAAGGTATGCGAACTGCTCTGAACACAGGGCGACAGCTCATCAGTGCGACCCAGTTCAGGAAAGTTTGGACTGATGTGTCTTTCTCTTTCCCTCAGTTTCCTCAGTCCCTTTCTTGGTCCCAAAGGTAGACATGTTTCCCCCCATCTTTTTAACACAGGAGTATGAATCACCTCAGCAGCTGGTACCTTTTCAGGAGCTTGACACCTCTGAAGAGCAAGTGCTGAGGAAAGCGGGAGCTAAGGTATACATCTGCCTTGAGAGATGAGCACGAAATGCAATTACATCATCCCAAGACAAGTGCTTAGTAGACATTTTCCACCTCTCCTTGATTTATTTCAGGCTGTTTTCCTTGAAAGTGATAACAGCAGTAGAATCTGAGTCCACCTCCAGGTTTTAAAGCCTTTTGATATATCAACGCTTAAAGCACAAACTTTGCTCTCTGAAGGAGACCCTACAGAGCACACCTCGTGTGCACAGCACACCTGCTTTAAAAGATGCCGATCGCAGGGTCCCACAACGCAACCCCGCTCAGATCCACTGCTCACATTGGCCCCCTTAGGCCACCCACACTCTTTGGAATCAGCCTACAAATGCTTTGGTCTGCTGACAAACCTCAGGCTTCGCATATGTGTGCACACAGGTACAAATGAAATCTGGGGCTCGATGTATCAGTCAGTGCACACCAAAGATCCAGCCGCAGTGCAAATAACTTACGCAGTGGTCACCAGATCCAGTGAAAACCTACCTAGAGGAGCTTCAAAGGGATGGAGACCTACCATTAGGGCCTCATGCATGTCAGCAAAAAATACTTCCCGTTGATTTACTGAGATTCCTGCATATGCAGGGAATTTTTAGTTGAAATAACTTCAGATTAGGACTACTGACTACCCTGCGGGATGGTTCTTTATTGGGAGGTTTTTGGAGCATGTACAAGCTGTCTCTTGTTGGGGGAACGATCACACTTCTATTTGACTGGCTGAAAGCCAGTCATTCAGTCCAAGCCAGTTATTCAGGCTCTTTGACACAGTGCTACCGATGGGCGGCTTGTTCGCTTGTCTTAGGACAGGTTGCTCTCCAGAAGTGCCTGTGCTGTAGCAGGAGCCGAGACATCCCTGACCAGGCACCAGCTGCTAGATGGGCTAACATTAGGCAAGGTGAATGTCACTCTAATCTTCCTTCCATTAAGTATAACAAAGCTTCGAGCCTATTTACAGGATAGTCCCTCTGGTGTCTTCTCAGCCATCTACATCCCGTTTGGAAGCTGTGACTGTGGACGGCAATCCCAGGTGTGCTGAAGTTCAAGAGCAGACTCTTCTGGTTTACTGCCATAGCCAGTTTACATCCCTTGCCCGTGGGTAGGAAGTGTGATTAAAATGTGTCCAGATTTGGAATTACTTTATCCCTGTAAATATAGATTTCAAAATCGGGGTCACCCAAATTGGGATTTCAGAGGCAGATCTCCATTTTTCTTCACCAAGAAAAATATTCTGACAATATTTTCCTTTGACCTTGAAGTGTTTTAATAAGACTGAAACAATCCATATTAACTGAGATTGAAATGTTTCATTTCCACACTACTGCTCCAATTCCTGCATGATACAATATGAATAGAGCACAGCAATTTTACAAATGGTTTCAATAAAGTCCTGATAAAGTGTGCCAAAAATCAATTTCTGAACAGAGGACTCTTTTCTTGAGAAAATATCCCTGCTGCTGCGATGCCAGGTTGTCTCAAGAGGCTGAGTTCAGAGGACACCCTACAAACCCCAGGGCTTCAGCAGGACTCAGGTTATGTGCTTGGAGGGTGTGGCTGTGGGAATGAGCCCCTGAATAACGCTTTTTTTTTGCAATGCATGCACAACAGAGTCTTGCTTCTTCGCAGCAACTCCTGATGCTACTACAAGAGCAATGACAATAATATTAACAACGGGTTTTGGTCCCTCTAATTTCAAAGCACCAAGGCATGCCTTGGCAGGGCAGGGTTTTTATGCACCTGCTCAGCTTTGGATATCTGGGAGATACAAGGCGTGCAGTCTCCTTTACGCGATCCGTGGATGGAGCTGGGAAGAGCAAAGACGTGTTGGGCACCCGGCTCTCCTGCTCAGAAATCCTCTGACCATCTTGTGCACAGTAGTGCTGCTCCTGTGAAGGGGGTAATAGCCTCAGAACAGGTTCCCTCTCCACTGCAACACTAGCTTTTCAACAGTAATGTTTCCAGTATAACTGGACGTTGCCAGTAAGCAGTATGTGACCAATAACTGCCTGGATATGATAGAATATTTAATGCTTTTGTGCCTGGCTGTTATTGATAACACTTAACTAAATGTGCGCAGGTAAGAAGATCCCTTTCTTAGCCCTCTTGTCTTGTCTGCTCATTGCCAAATGGCGATCATACTATTTTATATCCCCTCTCTCAGAAATCGCAGCATGTGGACTAGATAATGTCTCCCAGAGGCCAACATGTGCAGAGAGCTGCACCACCCTCAGCGTGGAAAGAGTAAGAAGGTTTTCAGATTGCTGCTTGCCAGGTGTATGCTCTCCTCCTTTAAATCTTTATATCTCTCTTTTCCTTCTCTGCAAAAATCTTCCTGCCACCTCCTGGAAGAATCTGTAATTGCTGCAGTGCCTCTGCAAAAGGGAAATACTCAGAGCCTTGAGAGCCTGCTGAAAAGCTCTCCAGGTTTAGGAGTAGGTGGGAGCTCACACAGATCCTGTCCTGGACATGGGTGGATTTCCAGCCCCTACACTGCGCACATCAGGCACTGGGGCTCTGTCTTTTCACTGCTTCTGTTCTTTTCTCTCTCCATGTGTGCCTGTCTCGCTTTATAGAGAAACAGAACATGATGCTAACAGTGCCACAGAAAGTGCTAAATGGCGGTGCTTTCCCCTAGTCATTGTTTTCTCTTCAAGGAAAAGACAGTAAGAGAATTCAGCTAAAGCACAGGAAATCAGTGAGACTGAATAAGATACACAGTATCTTATGTGTGTGTGTTCAGTCAACGATACACAGTTTAGATGCATGTTATTTGTGCTACAAAACTCATGCCCAGCAATCTAACCCAAGTCTGTATTAGGTGTTAGGCAAAACAATGAATTACCTCTGCCTCCAAAAACGTAAAAATAAGAATAGAAGTAAATGGTACTAATTAGTTGAAGTGCCAATAAATTTTGAAGCTGTAAAGTAACAAACTAGTTTTGGCAATTGGGTAAATAGTGGGCTGCAATTTCAGCAGGTTAACTGCTTTCATTTGAGATAACTACATTTAACATCAACTTCGTTTCAGCTGAAGTTTTACCTGGGATAATCCCTTCAGTCTTGGATGCTTACGTTGTCCAAGAGCACCATTTTAGCTCACCAAGACTCCCATATCTCTCGAGTTTCATTTACCAGCTTTGGACAGCAAAATCCTAAGGCATGCTCTCTAAATACAATACTGCCCCCCAGATTGTAGACATAGGAAGTGCTGAGGTCAGGGAGTTATTCTAGATAACAACACAATTCATGTGGATTTTAATTATAATTAGTATGTCAAAGCTCTGTAGAATCTCCCATGTATTTGTCACAAGTTGATTCTCCATGGAGGTAAGGATATACAAATCTAAGGACTCTGGTCCTTTGAGGTTTTCAATATTTATTGACCAGGGGCTGAGTTAACCACCAAAACAGTATGTGTATGCATACATATATAGCTGTACACGTATATATTGCTTAAACTGGGAGTTTGGGATGTTCCTGCACCAACATCCTTTGGCTCACAAAGCAGAAACATGAGGTGCTGCTTCTCATTTCAGCTCCTCATATTACTCTTCTTCCCTAGCATGGGAAGGATCCCACAAGCAGAGCTGGCAGCCTTTTTCTTCAAGGTCTCCTGCTTCGTCTTACCCTGGAAAGGGGTAACCTCCACAGTCCCAGGCTGCATCGCAGCCTCTGGTTCAGTTTCCTTGGTGCATCCCAGATCATTTTCTTCTGAGGGCTCATACCTGCCATGGTAAACCATGGTTTTGGTAACTGCGTGTGTGTGCACTCGGAGCCTGGGGCAACAGGAGGCAGTTCAGCGCAGCTTAGCACCACTGAGGTTTGCCGCAGGGTGCAAGCAAGCGGAGGGGAGCGAGGGCACAGCTCTTGCCGCTGTCCGTGGGAGGTTTGGCAACAAGGAGGTTGTCCATGGGGGTTGAGCAAGCTGTGCCATTCAGCGAACGACGCTCAGGCCTGCGTCTTCAGCTGGCAGAGCCGCTACTCTATCTCCACCGAGCACTGGCGGAACACCACGCTGCATCCAGCTTGCTCCTCCTCTGCAGCTTCCATCAATACCCAAAAAATGGTGTTAGTGGGTAACAAATGTCTTCAATTTCTTTTGTAGTCAGAGATATTTTACGTTTCATTGATTTCAAGGATGGCATTTCTCTATTAAATTCTTCTGCTGGTTAGAACTCCCCTGTCTTTAAGCAGTTCCTTTGAATACTTTACAGGTCTTTTCCTGCCTAGATAGTAATTGGTTTTTTTCAAAATCAGCTTTCCAGCCCATGTCATACAGCTTCAATTGCTCCTAGAACATACTGGCCATCTAGAAAAGGAAAATGGAACTAATGAAAACTCATTTTCTATGGTTCTGGGTCCTTCCTTGCTAGAGCTTTCAATCCAGCTGTACTTCTGCTCCACCACTGATTCCCCAGCATTTCCCTCTGTTTCTCATGTCTCGCTGGAGATTTTATACCCAGCGCAAAAATAGGTGAATGCATGAAAAGCCATTAACATTTTCTTCAGGGCTGCTTATTCTTGCCAGCCTTGTAGTTGCTGAATTGTGCCCCCTTCTTATTTGGGTGAATTCAGCCTTTCAGAGTTACTGTGGGGAGGAAAACAGGTGCAGGCGCAGCAGGGTCACAGCATCTTATGTCCACTGGAGACCAAGTTGAAAGGCAAATTCCTCTGGTTCTCCCCATGTGGGCATTCCTGTATGGTCTTCTGCTGAAGTGAGTTTTTATATAAATTCTGAGAAGGTTTGTAATGAAAATCATCGTTCAGTGCCCTTTTGGGGAGCACAGTGTTAACAGGGATGCCTCTGGGGACGTAGTGGGAGATGGTAGAAGAGCTCCTGCGCTGCAGGTCCAACTCACATCAGTGCAGTTGCCTGGATGTTCCTGGGCAAATAAACCCCGTGGTGAGCACTGCAGCTTCAGCTGCTTTGAGATGATGTCTTCAAACACCAGGGGACACTGCAAGACTGAGCAGTGACCAGGCTAGACACGGCCTCAACAGCATCTGCCACTCCGCATCTCTTCAGAAATACCTACGATGGCCAGCAAGCCCCCTGCACTTAGCTCCTCTGGGGCTTGGCAATGTCAGTTCAAAGTGTCCCCGTGCAAGGAGACGGGGTGGGGGACCAGAAAAGCAGGATGAAAGGGGACATTTTCCTACCTCAAGCAGTGACATCCTGCAGAGTGAGCCCCATGAAGAAGAAACAGGGGTGATAGTTGGGTTATGCATCCAAGGAGGACCACGCCATGCCTCAGAGTAAAGTCTCAGCCCTTGCCTTGTGCATCCCAGCTGGGGAGTGCAGCTCAGTGCTTCCCAGGGTGGGAGGGCACAGAAGCTGCCAAAACAAGCGCTGGTGTGGTGCGGAGAGGAGGAGGTGGGGAGGCACCTAGGGAGCCTTGCAGGTGAAGCTGGAGGGGTCTGCTAGGCTTGACCTCTCTGTTTATGCCAAAAGCATCTTATCGTTGCATCATTCATGAGCATGGCCATGTGTTTTTTCTCCAAACACCTTGCAAGGATCAAGTGTGGGCTAAAAGTGACTGAAATGCTCAGCTGCTTGGAGCAGAGCTATTGCTTTCCCTGTGAGATGTATTGGATGGCTTTTTAGTCCAGTGCTTTGCTGTGTCAGCCCTTCCAAGGATCCCCCTGTGAAGGGTGTCAAAATAACTCCAAAATAACATCTGTCTCCTTTGCATGGCCCTTAAGTTCTGGTCTTTAATTACAGAATCCTCATTTGTCTTACGGGAACCCTGTTCAGAGTTCGGCACCACAGGAAACATTTCATTTCGTGGTGCCATACTCGCAGTGGGCTGGAAACCAGTTATTGTTACCCACCCGAGCCAGCCCAGAAAGGACGCGACAGCACTCACCAGTAGATTGCACAGCTCTTTGTAAAACAGCACAGGAATGTGGGGAGCTGACAATGAAACTGAAGTCAACAGGGATCAGCTTATGCTGAAAGAAAAGCGTATGCTTAATTGCCTTGCTGAATCGGGACCGAAGAGCAGTTATCTCTCCCTGCACAGTTCATCACAACCATCAGTCCCTCTCAGGGAACAGCTGGGTGTCATTAGATGGGACAGCGGCGCATCAGACGAGCTGGCAAGCATGGTGATGCTGGGCAGGGTGAAGGCATCTCCACGGGGTGGGGAGGCCAAGGGCTTGCAAGGATGCCAGAGGAGGAGCTGGCAAAGCAATGCATGGTAATACATCCAGCCTGATGGGCTCTCCATACGCCCCCTCCCATACAGTAACTTCACCCACAATTAAAAACATATCTGTTTGCTTTCATGAGATTGATCGCACATTTAATCAGTCACTGTTCGTATATACAGTATCACTGAAAGGGAGAGATAATAAAGAAGTCATTCATTTAAAGGAGTAACTGCATTGCAGATCAATTTCTTCAAAACCTTCATGTGCACAGAAATCCTATGGGATGAATATTTCATAAGGGGAATAACACTGTTAAATTAATAAAAACCCTGCATGCCTAGTTATGAACTACAATGATTGCTGAAGTTGTTATAAAAAAAAAATCATCCTGTTCATACTTTGTACATCAATTTATGACAGTCATAGCTGGACCCTGAGGGAAATGGAGGAGAAAAAGGGACCCTTTTGATGTGAGGCATTTTCAGTAAGTAATAAAAGTTGCATGGACATGACTGCCCACTGAGAACATGCAGCCTTACTGGTAAGGTGAAACTGGTTTCTCAAGTGGGAGGATGGACATGCTAAAATTAATTTTACTGAGTATTTCTCTCTGCCTGTCTCATGCTGTGGATGAGTGACCTGAAGAGCTGGAGTGACCTGAAGTGATGGATAAGTGATGTCTCCCTTATCCATCTCTAAATACTCCTGGATATCTCTGGTCCCAGGGCTGCATCTTCAATACCAGTCCCTGGCAGGGGTGAGAAAGCCTTCATCCCGCAGTGTTGTGGGGACCTGGGATTGGGGCGTTCATCTAGACTGGGGGACCTGAATCTGTGCAACAGGGACTTCAGTCTGTCTCCCTCATCGATGCCCCTGCGCTCTTGGCCATGCCAGAGCACGGCTCTCCTCCTCTCCCTCCCAGAAATCCCATACTAGTTGTAACAGCTCCCTCCATTCCCATGCTAAGTCCCCACCTTATACTTTCCAGGGGAAAATAAACTTCCACTGAAAAATTTCCAGCTCGCTCCGCTTCTACATCCATCTTCTCCATCTTAACAAAAGCTCGTTCTCCTCGCTGTCAGCACTTCTGCTAGCCCCAGCGAGTGCCTCGCAGACTTGATGGCAAGTTAGCAGAGGCTTCTCTCCTGCAGGCTGCTAAGAAACTTAAGAGGAACTCATCAGCTTTTACCAGGGAAAGACAGAGAAGGCTTGAAACCACCATATTGATCTCTCTCTTTGAAAATTTTCTAAGTAGCGCCAAATAAAAATAGAACAAAAATATGTATCAACGTTTTCTACTTGTAGCTGATTTGTCTACTTGGCATTATTTTCTTTGGCAGGGAAGAGGGTGAGGCACACAAAGGGGACAGAGGCATGGGATAAATAAGTAAGAATGTAAAATTGGGTGTTTTGATTTTTTTTTAATGTTAACTAGATAATGTATTCATAATCTTCCCTGCTTACGACAAAAAAAATGAGTGCTTGCCTTTTGAAGCCCTCATCTGGCAGAGAGAGATAGCAGATTTCTAAGAGCATTTTTTATGCTCCTTTGATGACTGCGAGGAAAAAAAAAATATTCAGAGAACCGAAATGACATTTTTCTATAAATTTCACACAGCTCTGCAGGCATGTAGGCATGGAGGCATTCATTAAGATTAGTTGGAATTACTTAAGCACCGTGAATTTTCTCCATCAAGTTGGTAACTGGAACACTGCGGATTAGTTATTGATCAGCTGCCATTAATACTTGGGGCTCTTTCCATGCCTGTTGTTGGGCTTTTTGTTGATTCTTCTCCCCTCTCTTGTGCGAGCCGAATCTGTGAAATTCGCAAATTAAACAGGCGCTCTTCAGTCTCTCCTTTGTTTTGGGGAACAAAAAAAATCAGAACAGAAAAAATAACTCCTTTGTTACTGCAAATCTTTATCTGCTTTGTGTCACTGCTGCCCCCCTCCGCTCCCTATAGCAGAGTGCCGCATCCCGCATTTTGGGTGGCTTTCAGAGCCGATGCTGCAGCCCTTTCCAGCAGTGTCTCCAGGAGCGTGCTGGGGTCTCACAGAGGAGTTTGAGCACACTGGTCCTGCAGAAGGATTCAGGGAGGCAATGAGGTGGGAGCTCCTGGGTTGTGTACTGGAAGGAGGTCTGGTGAATGGCACATTGACCCTCCTGAAAGTCTGCTGGAGATAGCAAAGACCCCCTTCCCAGCATCTCTTTCTTACACAGTGGGATGTGGCAGGCCACAAAGCTGTTTTCCAGAGCCATCCCCTGCTGACCCAATTCCATCCATAGCCAGGGACTTGGACTAGGGACCAATAGCTCCCAGTCCACTCTAGGCTCATTGCTGAATACATGATTTAGCCAAGGCTGGTAACATCATTTGGACTACTTGGGACCTTCACAGATCTCAGTCCCCCCATCCACCTTGTGAGGCCTTTTACTTTTCTCTTTGTTTCTGTTTCCTACTGAAAACCTCAGGGGTTTTTATGGTTCTCATTACTGCCAAGGAGCAATGACCATCATCGCTCTAGCTAGTGAAGAGCACAGCCATGGAGTCGGGTCCTTCAAAGCCAAACTTCAGCCCCACCAGGTTGAAGATACAAGAGTGTTCTTGTATATTTAAGCAACAGGGGTGTCCCCACTTGCAAATTTCAGTGGGACTTACTCATCTGCTCCAGATGACTAACTAAGGTCCTCAGCCCTACAACGGTATTTGGTCCTTCTCCCACACACTTATTGTATCTTCCTGCAAGCTACTCCCCTTTCTCACAGGAGCAATCTTGTCTCCTTTCCTTTCAAATAAAGTTTTTCTGAGCCCTCAGGAGCCTCTTTGGGAAGCCAGTGTTACTGGGTAGGTCCTGGACACCAAACCCTGCTCTTCACTGGACTGTTTGACCTGCAATAGCTGTACAGCCGAGCACGAGGTAGTGCCACCTGGGCAAGAAGAAGGCAGTCCCACACAGGCAGGCAGCAGAACACTTATTAAGTTCGCTGCAGGATACGCCCTAAAGGAGTTGCACTTGGCTGAACCTAATCTCCAACCACAACCCCTGAGCAAAGCTCCAGCTCCAGTAGCAACCATGCATCAGGCTTGTTATGGCTATTCTTTGTACAAAAACACCAGGACCCGCACAGCTCCTGTCACCTTCAACATTTCCTCCTTCTGGTTGCCAGAAATCCTCTGCACAGAGCCAAAAGGGGCCCTGCAGAGGATTTGCCACGTTTCTTTTTGGAGCATCTGTTCCTCGGCAGGTTTCTAAAAAAATGACCAAGGATGACTTTGCAAATGAACAGCATACAAAAGAGCACAAAGCAGCTGCTGCTGCAGGAAGAAAATAAGGCTTCCCTTCCCTGCGCACAGCTCCTAAAATGGTTTATGTTCTTTCACAAAGGTCAGGCAAGTTGCCTCCAGCAGGAGTGGAGTCAGTGCAGGCACCTTGCCTGGGGTGTGCTGGCTCGAGCTGTTCCAGGCTGAGGGAAGCTCTAGGGTAGCGGTTTGACACATCTTCAGGTCAGGGGGGTGACACTCTCTGTTAGCTGAACAGAGGCTAAAGCAGCTCGATTTAGACATTCGCATTTTTTAAATGCAATTTAAAGAAGGGGGAAGTATCAAATAGAAGAGCCATGTGTTAGAGATAGGGGCGAGTAGGATTTTCTTCCTCACGGGGCACACAGCTTGGAGGTGATCAGTCCATTCTCATTAGGATAATTTACCTCCGCTCTAATGGGAAGTCAATAGCATCATCTTTCCTAGGTCTGAGCCATTCAGTGGGGAGAGGAAGATATGGAAGTTCAGGCACCACATCCTCACTTAGAACAGCCAGGTTTGGGCCCAGCCTGACTCTCTGCTTGTGGTTAGACCCACTTGTAACCTTCTAGGCACCAATTTCTGGCTGGTAAGATGCAATTTATGAAACATCCCTCATGTGTTCCTCTGTTCAGCCCCCTCAAAGTGAAGTGGCTCATTACTCTGTTACTTGCTGTTGTGTAGCACCCAGACAGGCTCCGGGGGCTCCCGTAAGGTTGACCTCCTCTTCAGCCATACCTGTGGTGCCTAAATACCCTTCCCCGCAGTAGAAGCAGGAGCAGAACCTTTATAAACAGACTGGCAGCTTTTCACCAGGATCCTGGGGCTGACAGAGAGATGCAAGAATTTTACAGGCCCTGATCCTGTGTGCCTTATCAACTCTAATGAACCCATGGTCCTAATTTCAAGCTGTCTGGTTGCTGGAATTGGACACCAGAGACTGCCATCAAGGAGGAAATGTGGTGTTTGACGTGGAAGCCGTCCTTCGGTTTTGCTGTCTGGCAGCGCACCAGTTCACAAGGCTGGTAGGAAAGCTCTTAATTATCTCTCCTTAGGGATGCATAAAGTCCTGTGGAATGTCTTGCATGGGATGTCTGCTCCTTTCTTTCACAATCACTGTTTCATGTGATATTTGTCCCAAGGGATGCTTAGACACGGCTGGACTGGCTTTATGCACCACTCCGGTTCCAGTTCTACAGGGACGTTTCACCTGATGTACGTTCTCAAGTCCTACTGGGGTCCACACAAAAGCCAGGAAAAATAATTTGTTTTCTGCTTGGTTTTCGGATTTTCTGTTTTTCATATCCTCTCTTTCATAGGGAATCCCAAAGTCCTTCTCTGCTTTTGCAAAGGTGCAGCACAAGTCTACAGCACAGGCATTACTTTAATAGGAGGTGATGCAGACCGAGCAGCACAGAGTACCGAGAATGATCTTGCATTTGCATTCCTAGCTGGGTCAGTTTTTAAACAAAGAAATGTTATTTCTGAAAGGCTGAGCAATGAAAACATGGCAATGAAATAGCAAGGTATCCTCTAAGGGAACCATGTCACAGGAAGAAAATCCTGAAACAATACTTTTCACACATTGAAAATCCATCCCTCCCTCTTCCCTCTCTTTCTTTCCTTTTTTTTTTTTGGCAAGAAAACAGTTCAACAAGTGCCGTCCAAGTCTCTCTAAAAAGTCTTTAGGGGAGGATAGGATAAGGGGAAAATAATATTTCAGTGAAAACATCTCTGCTAGCATTACATTCAATACTTCTAACAAAGGTAAAGGAGATATCACCAAGAAATGGTCTCCCTTGGTAGAGCATGAGGAAGAGAGCCAGGAAGGACAGGAATCCTCATGGGGAAGGCAGAGGAGGACTGGAAACAACCTGGTCTGTAAGGAGAAAAGACAGACAAAGCAAAGATTTCCTAAAAAACTCACTTGCATGTGGAATATCTACCGCTGAGACAGGCTGAGGGCAGTGGAAGGGATGGGTAGTGGCGAGCTTCCCATCCCACCCATGAACTACATAGCTGTAAAATAGCACACAGACACAATTCCCAAGGTCCATGGGGAACCAAGCCACCAACACACTCCCCATACCAACTTTCTCACTCCTAAAGCTTTGGTCTAGGCTAAGAAAAAAATCTCAATACAGCTGCCTCGTGAGTGTCCCAGGCTGCTTCCCACCAAAGCAATACACTTCTGCTTTGGGGCTAAGAGCAAGAAGCAAAGGGAAATACACTTTTGACCCAGCACAGGTCCTTAAACTGCTTGGAGGAAACCACAGGAACTCGTCCGGTCACCCCTTGGCATCTCTGGATACTCCTTAAATTGATAAAGAGCAGTTCAGGCTCGCAGCCAAAACTAATCTCATGTTTAAATGAAGGGCTTGTTGTTCTGGAGAAGGCAGTGAAATTATCAGCTTCAGAGACACCTGAATTAAAGTCTAAAACCTGAATTATTCAGCTAGAAATAGCAAGAGCCGCAGCAGAGGCAGAAGTGTTTTCTCCTTCCTCCTCCCAGGCCCAGCTCCTGCACCCCATGGCACATGGAGCCACCAGGGCAGACCCCAGGAGCCCGCTCTTCTCGAGCAGGATAACACACGGCCATGTCACTGGCACAGCTATTCGAGGGAGTACGCAGAGACAAACAAAACCAAAAGGTGATGCCTCTGTTTTTACAGGCTGCATTGCTTCACCTCCCAGTTTTCCTCATGAAAAATTACTTCCTGAAGAGCAGTAACAGCTTTTCACACTTGGAAAGTCAAGCTTTCCGAAAGCTTCCAATTCTTAATCAGAATGAATGGCCACATGTTTTTTAACATCAGAAGGTAAACTCCCACCCCACGCAGCATTTTTAGGTGTTCATTGGCCACATTAGGTTCCTATCAAAGGGTCGAACAGCTGAATAACAAGCAGTCTGACAAAACCCAAAGTCTTCTGCAAACAACCACTGAACAGAAAATGTCTTGCCAGATACATAAGTTTCTGTATTCGTTTAACTTTTTGAAATAATTGGTATTAAATGTTCCTTTTCTGTTGTTGAAAGGGAACTGCAGATCATTTTCAGAGTTTGATAGTCATTATTTTCTATTTCTCTTTTCCTCCTAGGGCCATATGCTTGGTTTGAAGTTGTGGGAATATCTTAAACAGTGCCAATGAAATATTTAGGATTGTCTAAATAGATTCAGAATAAATTTTCTCTAAAATATGCCCCCAAACAAAACAGCAGATGGTTTTCAGTGCCATGTGGGGTAGACCCTTGTCTCTGCTAGCCTGTACCTCCTAGGGACATGCACGAAACACAGCAGCAGCTCCTCCTCGCATGGGTTTTACTCCTGACTCCAAGCCCAAAGCCTGGAGACCTTGAGCTCTGTTTCCAAGAGAGCTTCTCCCCAGCAACCTTAGGACATGTTGTTTTCCCAAAGTACTGGTGAAAAACATTGACCATTTCTACGAGTACTGCAGCCCCCAGGCTCCGGTGCCGGAGGAGTCTGCCTCCTGATTCAGCAATGGTTATACCCAGGCAGGGATGAGAGAGGTTACTCATAGGAGACACACTGGAAGAGCATCTTCATCTCTACCTGGCCGCAGATATTTCACAGCTCTGATAGAAAGTGGATTATCTTAGAGTTATGTAGCCCTTGGTCATCTCCAGTGGGACAAGACCAGAAGATGCACAAGTTATTAGACGGAGGAAGAACTGAAAGGCTGGCATACGGACACAGACTTGAAAACCAATGTTGGGACTGCATTTCTTCAGGAAGCTGAACAGAAAAATGCCTTATTGAGATAAGTCTGCGGACTATATAGCCTGCTGCAACTCTCCTAAAGCCCTGTCACTAGGTGTGCTTGCCATCCACATAAATGTCTGATTCATTTTTTGTAGCCTGCCAAGTTTTTAGCCTCAGCAAAATCTCCTGGCAATGATTTCCAGCAGCTAATTGTGTGAAAAAAGTATTTCCTTTCATCAATTTTCAATGCGCTGCCCTCGTTCTCATATTACGAGAACAGAAGTTCCCAATCTGCTTGCTTTATTTCACAGTATATTTTGCATACCAGTGTTGCCACGTATGGCATTACCATCCTGTGGAGGCTGTTACGCATTGTCAGTAGGAAAATCTGCAGCAGGCTGAAAACTGAAAATGATAGGAGAATATCAAATAAATGTAAAAGCAAAGCAAATAACATTGGGGCAGCAATGCTGATCGGCTTTTCCCTCCACTGAATTCATTTAATGCCTCTATTTCTCATGAAGCTGCCACAGGCTTTGCTGCCTGCGCAGAAGCCTGCACTGCTATCCAGGTACTTTGCTGGAAAACTGAAGGCCACGTAGCTGTGAAGTAAGACAGGCCTTGTGTCTGCCATATCGTCCTCCCTGTCTTCAGGTGACCTCTGCAGAGGGGACTTCTCGTTAGGCTGTTTCTCTCACCTCCAACCTCTCTGGATATACCTGTCAAGTGTGTTTTCCACATGTGCCGGTGCAATCTCTTTCTCCATTTGTATTCCATCTGCCTCCAACCAATTTTGAAAACCTTGCCCGGGCTGCCTCATTTGTATGCACTTAATCTGGCTTTATCCTGTTTTATGGAGCGTCTTCTTTAAATTGATTCAGGCAAAAGCATAGCAGGGGCTTTGCATAGATTTCGCATGCATGACATTTCTGCACAGTTGGTCCCATTATACACCATCCTGAGCACATTCTGCCCATAAACCCACCATATTAAACAAGAAAAAATGCATCAAAATAAAGAGAGGCATGGGAGGAGGAGGATGAACAGATCTGACCACTGTCCAGTTCTCCAGTGTAATCATGGGTAGCAATTTTCCAGCCTTCATTCCTCGAGTATCCAGTACATGTGGCATCAGCTTTATGTCCTCCTCCATCCAGAGCCATGTCTTACTCTGCTGAACTCCATGGAGCTGGATCACACCCTGCCTGACTCCCAGATGCCCCTCATCCCTCCTGTGACTCTCTGATACTCTCACAAGTGGCACCTTGCAGCTGGCTGCAGACCTGGTGCCCAGGTACCCAGGGCAGGGTACCGGAGCATGGTCAGCATCCTCAGGAGCTCATGTGCTGGTGTGGAGAAGGCATCAGGAGCATCTCTTTGGCCACACCTCCTCCACACTGGTAATAAACAGCATCATCAGAGAAAAAACACTGTAACACTGAGAGTTTAGCCATCCTGCCCTCTGTGATCTTCGCCTGTCCAAACTCCTGGAATTATTGCTGAAAAGTTTGCACCTCTTCTCAGCATACATAAGCAGCCCTAAGCGTACGCTTTCTATAGCTATGAAACCTAAATGCAGTAGCAGGTGTGATCAGGTGAATACTGCTTATTCAGTGTGGCTAGGCAACAGCAAAAAGTGTTATTCAATATTTTATTTGGGAGCATTAATATTTCTTTAAAGGTCTGCTAATGATTTAACAATATTATTGTTATGTTAAGGCTGGGGGAATTAGAGAAAGAGTACTTGTGTTAATATGTCAACACATTAAAAACGCAGCTCCATTTAGGCAGACACTTAGGTTAATGTGTTACGTATTAAAAAGTCCAATTTCCTTTGCTGGCTACAAATAACAACCGAGATTATTGACACTGAATGATTTGTAATGTACTATTTTACTTTTTGCTTCTTGTGTTTGTGTGCTCTGCTTGATTTATAATGATTGGAGCTCTGGCCCTATAAATTTTCTGTATTAAGAAAATATGAAGCCAGTTTTATAATATACAATAAGAAAGAAAAAAAAATGCATGCTGCCATGCACAGACATGGGAATGCAAGTGGAATCAGATCTTTTCTAAATCTCAGTAAAACCATTCTCATAATTATATCAGCATCCTGGTGCTTTAGCAGGAGCTCACTGGACCTGCCCATGGGAGCTCCTGCACCTCTGACCACCTCTGTTTCCACAACACCCAACCCTGCCTGGGGCATCCACCCTGAAGGAAAGTCCCACAGAGCCTGGTGGGTACGACGCGTCCCATGCCTGATGGAACGAGCGTGATGCAGGGCTGCATGCTCGCTTCCAGGGTCCTCCATAACCAGCCCTGCTGGGACACTGGTGCTCACAGCACCCTCAGAGAAACCTCATAAATCATAATCCCTCTGCTTGCGAAGAGCAATGAGAAGTCTTGTCATTAGTGGCCTTCCCTCTGGTTGAGCACTGAAGGCAAACCCAATATATCAACCAAGTGTAAATGGGAGAATTAGAAAACCGGAGGCTCTTGAGGATAAGCCATGCACACATGTATGTTTTGCAGATAACTAACAAGAGTTTTGTGTTGATAAAAAATGAGCAAAAATACAAATACTGCCCTCCCAAATCCCCAACCACAGGAAAAGCCATTCCAGTTTCTCCCAGGACACTGTGCTCACTGCCATGGGTAAGCCAGGGCTGCTGGCCAGCCTAATGTCCTCATGTCCCTTGTGACTTTCTCCCTTGCTTCAGGCTAAAGCAAGGTGACTCGGGAGACTCCTCAGAGTCATCCTGAAAATGTGAGCCTGTGAGTGTGGCTATGATAGGTAAAAAAAGTAAAAAAGCACTGCTCTGAAAGGAATTTATGAAGACATGGGTAGATCAGCATGGTGCAGGGCAGGAGGGAGGGCCAGCATGTCTCACCACTATCATAGGTATTCCTGTGATAAGACCACTGTGTCAGTTGCTTAATTTTGGTCTGGAAATCCATATATTCAGACTGAAAGCTGCTGCTCTGGCTGTTTACATGAGGTAGGGGTGGTATTTTAATGGTATCCACCTGTTTCTGAGAGCAAAGCCAGGGAACAACCTAAAGTTATGCCCTCATTAAAAAAGTGTTGTGTAATGATCATATTATCCTGGAGACTCACAAATATTAGAGGCTGGAGAGGTACTGTGGGCATTTCTGACTTGCAATCCCAGCAAGAGAGGATGATAACCTTCCCTGTGACACTCCTGCATCACACCCCGTACCCATTGCTTGCCCTTATGCAGGGCTCAGGCATCCAGGAGATATGCAGAATTCAAGGGCAACTCTTAAATTTAAGTTGCCTTTAAAGTTTGCTGATGAGAAGAAGATATTTATCTGCCTGACTGAGCTGTGGTTCAAAGACCCAATAGCTGCATGTACACTGCAGAGATGAATTCAGTATATGTTTCTGAATTGACTTTTTATATACTTGTCATCAGTAAACCACTTGTATCAGAATGAAAACTAGCTATGGAAATCATTAGATCTACAGTCAGTAATTGATAACACGCATTTCAAATGCGGAAATGAATTAGCTTTTGGCTTTTGGGGGGATTTCAGACTGTATCCGATTTCATTAGGCAAGAAATTCAAATGATGAACGAATAGCCTTTATTGTTCTGCTTTTAAAAGGGAACGATTTGTTATCCCTTTGCCTCTCCTGAGACAATCATTTTTGTTGTCTACAAAGTTGAAAGAGCTCAAAAGTAATTTTATGGTTTAGTAAGATGTGAACTTAGGATTTCCCATATCTTTCACCTCTCCAGAGCTCGATGTTTTCAGGTGAGTTTTACTCTTAGGCAGACACAGGGTGCTTTGCACCCCATTGTTAATAGTTAAGTTTCCTCTGTCAGTGCCACAACATCCAAAAACCTCTTTGTCCAAGCAACTGAAAGAGCTCTGACAAGTGAGACATGAGCTGAAACTCTCTCTGCCATCCACTTATGGCAGCTTCTTTCACCAAGAAAGTGCTTACAGGCTGTCTTTTTGCTCAGAAAATTTCAGACACTGCTCTTGCTAACTTCAAAACACACACACACAAAAAAAGTTGCAAGGAATCAGGCTTTCAAAATTCTGTCAGATGAGGAAGTAGGGCAGGGAGCAGCAATTCCACCCCAAGATGAGCTGCAGGATCCAGACTCTTTCTTCTCCCCCTCCATCCCACCCCAAGCTGGGACAGCAGGGGTCTGGCTACGGTTGAGCACATTTTAGTGAGCAGAGAATGTGAAACAGTTGTTGTTGCTGCTGCTTGGGCCAGTTGAAATATTTCATCTTGGATTTCAACAGTTAAATAAAAAAAAAAAAAAAGACACCCCCTCCCAGCATTGCTTTGTTTTATTTTAGCTGCAAAAGTATGCTGATTCGAATGCAGGAAACGAAGTTGCCAACCTCAGTATGTCACATTTGGACTTGTTTTGCCTTTTCAGAAGAAAAAGGTCAGGAAAATTACAAAATAATTTTGTAAAAAAAGAATAATTTTTGATCAATATTTTAGAAAAATCATTTACTGTTTCTGATGTTCCCAAAGTCTCCAGTTTCACCCACCAGCATGGAGATATTTTTGAAATTTCAAAGCAGCTCTGTAAGACACAGGATTCTTTAAAGAGTGTCCCCTTTTCCAGAGAGTGGTGTACTTTCTGTTCTGTCCTCCTCCATGGACCCACTGAACAAAACTTTCTCTTCTTTG
This sequence comes from Anhinga rufa, assembly GCA_013400875.1. Lineage (NCBI taxonomy): Eukaryota > Metazoa > Chordata > Aves > Suliformes > Anhingidae > Anhinga > Anhinga rufa. The sequence continues at coordinate 27,469 of VZTV01001705.1, read as the reverse complement.
CTGACACTAAATAATTATATTCCCATAGTGTGGTGTGTTTTCCCTTTAGTATTCTCTTCCATGAGTTGAACAGCCCCAGTTCTCACAATTTTTCCTCAAATATTGTATTTTCTGTATCTCTGACCACTCCTGTTGCTTCCCTCTGGGCTCCCTTCAGCCCACCTCCTTGGTGAAACAGTGTGGGACAGTGCCTGGGGACCCCTGTCCAGCCCGATTACGCCACGGGTTTTGCTTCCTTGTTGTCCACCCCTGGAAGGGTCTGACCCCTCTTTGCAGCAGTGGGAAGCTGCTGACCCAGGGCCTTGTTGTGATGTATGACAGCCCACTAGACCTTTCCAGTTAGTGTTGGTAGGTACCAGCTCCTCCTTGTGCTGTCCAAGTGTAATACCTTGCTGTCATCCCCATAAAATTCTGTTCTGTTTTTTATTTTTCAGACCTTTCTATCACATTATCAGCATCACCCTGTGTTCAAACCCTGTCATCCCATTTATCTACAGTCTCTCCCATTGCAGAACAAACCACGGGTTTTGAAAAGATAGTCTCCACTCCATCCCCCAAAAGTGTTCTGCAGGACCGGATGCAAGACCAGCTCTTGCAAAACCTCATTTTTAAGTGTCTTGAAACACTTTTTAGAGGCAAGGAAATGATTCCTCTTATTCTTGAATATCTGACTCGCAGAGAGACTTGGTGGGACACACATCAGTCTAACATCTGTCATCTTCAGGGTGGTCACATAGCTTTTGTGGCTGCTGGAGGGAGAGGCAGGCCCCTTGACCTGGTGACTCATGCAATCCTAGTGTAGGTGTCTTCAACAGGTGGGAAAAACTGAGTGCTGAAAGGACTTTTAATTTGTCCCAAGCTGGTGGCAGTCTGGAGGAAGAGACAGATACCATACTGCAGAGCAATGCGTGGCAGCTCAGAGCAATCTATCTCATTCTTCATCCGTCTTTAATAAGATAAAAAAATGTGTAGACTCCACAAACATAAATCTGAAATTCGTAAAATTTATAGGAGAAAAAAAGAAAAAAGCAAAAGAAAAACCTCACAGATCCTCTTTTGTTTGCTCTGGGCAACGTCCCAAACTCACACCAAACTGCAGGAGTGTTCTTAGCTGGCCTGAAAACACTGAGGCTATTACAAGAATTGAATCCAGACCTTTCAAAAAAATAATTTAAAATTACAGAGAAACCCATATGGTTGAAGAGTATTAAAGTCACAGAGTCAAGTAGTCAAAAGTTAGGAAGTCTGAGATTTAAGGCTGCTTGCAAATGCACTTTCAACAGTGCAATGGCAAAACCCAGAACTCAGATACGAGAGCAAACCCAGCTACGTTTCCAACACCGATTCGTGCATGTTTCTCAATGAAAGCAAATGAGGTTCAAAAAGTTTTCTTTAACCTGTCTTAGGCACAATGGCATGTTTTCACCTCCCCTTGCTTTGAGGTATAGAGGGACGCCTTCTTTACCGGATCTGTGGGCGTCCCGTGCCAGGACACTGCTGTGCTGCTGCTCAGACCGCGGCTGCAAAGCGAAGTTATTCTGGCACTGCTGATCTTTAGGAGGGTGAGAGATTTTTAGCAATTCTAATTGAAGAAGGTCCAGAAACATCAAAAGCCCTCTTTGGTTGCTGTGAACACCCGGGGCCATCCCGGTATGCCAAAATCAATAGTACCTATGCCGTATTGATTTTGAAATTTGAGATTAAAGCCAATCATTTTTCTACTGCCGGCTGCCATCTAGAAAACCAAAGTAGGAATGACAAATTTTCACCGAAAGAAAGAAAAGCAAAACAAGAAGAAAAGGGATTGAGTTATGTTCCTTTGTACGAAATAATCAGCTTTAACCAAGATGAGTTTTAGGTCTCAACACACTGAGCACAAACAGGACTGTTTCATTACCATCCAGCCAATGATTTTGGAATGAAGGATTAACAACATCTTACACAGATGCTTCCAATGAACTTCCAAAAATATATGGGGTGCTTTTTTTTTTCTCTACTAGGGATTAGAAGGCTGTACAGTAATTAGTTCTGAAATATTTTGGCTGGATTACTGTGTACTGCTGTATGAAGGATATGTAACTATCTCTCACTAGTCTGGCTAATACGTTCCATTTTGTATTTCAAATTCATTTATATTGTCTGTGGATTTGCTAAAAGTATAAATAGAACAAAATCCCAATTTTCATTTGCTAGGAATTTGTCAGTGCACATTCTTTTGAGAACTGTCTCAAAAAAACAGCTTTTTTTTTTTTTGACGGAAGACTCTAACATCGCAGAGCTGAAGCTGTGCCCTACATTTTCTGAAATGGCCCCCAGTCTTGCATTAGCAGTTTTGAGGTGCTCAGTCTTGGTCAGGTTTGGAGGATGGCAATGATTTTTCTTGATGAAGCCCTCAGGAAACAAGACAACTTGAAAGACTATTAGCTATTTGGCTGCACCTCAGTGTTTGCACGAGGATTAGACATATTTTCCTGAAATGGCTGAGAATCCAAACAGGGTGATCAGGAAACCCAGCACAAGGTGGGAACACTCACCACCTCTCAAGAGCAGCAACTGCTGCCTTCATACCACAGTTTGGATACCCTTGCACCCAGCTATCTGAAAGCCAAGCTGGAGACCATTTCTGGTGCAAAGACCTCTCAGATCAGTAATTCCTGATTGGGATGTGTAGGTTTAATGTAGGAGGACTGACATGGGCGAGAGGATGTTCATCACTAGGCAGCTATGGTTTAGCAGAGCTCCACGTGGAAATCTCACCCATTCATGGATACTGCCAAGAAATTAAGTCTATTGGCCAGGATTTACTTGCAGAAATTAGTCAGCAAGTATTTCAAGTTGCAAGATGGAGAAAACCACTATGCTGCTCACAGGCAATTTAGAAACCAGAAAAAAAAAAAAACAAACCAAACAAACCAAAACAAAACATAATTCTTCAAATAAATGATTTATAATGAATTAATAGCTCTTTCCTATTGGCTACTGTGTATCATCAGGGTCTAGAAGCAGACAGTGCTCAGGGAAGATTGTAAATCTCATTAACAGTCAGCAGACATATGGTCTTGACGGAGAGGAGGGGGAATCCTCTGTTATTTACTCCAGCAAGGCTCCCATCTTGCCTGGGTTGAGGTGTCTGATTCCAGTCTGCCTGTTGAGCACAGTGCAGTACCGGGACATACTGGAATGGCTTCATTTCCCATTGCCCATCGAATTGCCAACTTCTCTTCCAGTCAAGACCAATGAAGCTCCCCTCGGATTGCTGAAACCCAAACAGCCTGGCTTTCTTTAGGAATGAGAGAACCCCACATTTACCCTGCAGGAGCAGGACAAGAGGACTAATATCATGCTGTTAATCACATCTGATTTACAATTCCTCTACAAGCTGAGTGTATTTTGACCTCAGAGAGTATTTGTGTCCAAGAACAAAATCCTTATCTGCCAGATGCCAAAAACCCGAGCTGTTCCCATGCACGATACTCTCTCTCTGATACTGCCAGTCCTGTATTTCAGTTCACGCCAGCATTAGCTGTTGCTGGTCTTGGTTCCAGAAAGAGAAAGACTGTGAAATATTTACAACAGTACCCCATTTATTTTCCAGGTCAACCTATCATTCGGATTTGGCAACCTTACAAGAAGATGAAAGCAAAGTATCTTTATCACGTAGTCCAGAAGAATTTACAGTCCAAACGAACCAATTTTGAGGAGCAAGAGAAGGGGGCTTTCGAGGTCTTAGCTGTTACTTTTCTGCATTTTGCTGTCTTGGAAAAAAATGTAATATTTATAGAAAGGAAAACTGTGTACATTTAGACTGACATTTGGAGCCAACCTTCTTGTTTCTAAATATTCATGAAGCAAGTAGACTGTAAGCATCTCAACAGAGAGGAAAACACTCCTTCAGTGTATTTTCCACATAATTCTCTTTTGCATTTATTACATTTCCTGTATTTTTGTTGCTTTAAATGTCTTCTCTTCATTACATGGGTTTTGAGATATGGAGATGTGTAAAATTGGCAATCTGCTGTAGCGAAGCACAAAACACAACGTACACTCATCCTGTGCTCAGTCCTCTGCATCCCATTGCTCCAGCTGGCAGCGTGCCGAGCGCCGGCTCCCACCAGCGCGCTGCAGCACCGCGCGCGCTGCGCTGTTCACATCTGCCGCCAAGCATCGCCCTCCGTATCGCACCGTGGGCACAACCTGTGTATGTATTGTCTGAACACGCACATAAGATCTGCTTGTACCCACCCAAGAATATGCCCTCAAATGAGGTGCGACGACTGTTGTTGATGTGTGTGGCACATCAGAGGGGTTTGCTCCTTCAGGCTGCAGGCTTATAAAAGGTTGAGGAAATTTGGGATAAAAAAAAAGATGGGAAGGGGAGGGAGGTGGAAGCAGGAGCACCTTGCCACCCTATAACATCATGAAGCGAGTGATCATTCCCCCTACATTACTCACAATATCATAGACTGTGGCACGGCTACGGTCCCACAAAGCATCCTGGGTTTGGGCAGATTCTGCTTCCCTCCTGCGTTGCCATCGCCACCCTCTCTGAATTTTCCCTCACTCTGTGATATCCTCTGAAGTGGCACAATACCCGAGATGAAAGAGCAGCATGGCCTGATGCAGGAGCATCGCACTCTCTATTTTATCCTTTCTTCCTCCTCTAATAGTCCCCGACACTATAGCCCTTTTGCTGGCCGCTGCGGCGTGTTGGGCTGACAGCCACAGACAACCGCCCACTCCAAGATCTCATTTCGGAGGTAATAGCTAATTTATTTCCTTTCATGGTGAGTGTAGAGCTAGGTTATTTTCCCCCTATGTGCTTTACTTTGCTTTTAACAACATTGAATGTCAGCTGCCATTTTACCGCTGTAACTCAGCACTGGGAGCTCCTTCTCTGGCTCGACCGCAGTTCTTCGCTGTTGGCCGTGATGAAGCCAAATAATTCAGTATCACAAAATAGGATGTGGAGCCAGCTGAGCCGCATGGCAGAGCAGCTTCCCCTTCCTTCCAAGGCACCCCTAAAGGTTAAAGCTGTGTTTTATTAGAGCACAAACGTAATACATCTGAGCAAGGTAGCTCTGCACAGAGACCACGGAGCAGCTGGGCGAGGCAGACCAAATAAAAAGGCTAGGAAAAGGACTTAAGACCCCTTTTCTGCTGCATCCTCGGAGAAAGGGTCTTTCTAGAGCCAGCTGAATGTGCTGGGCAAAGCCTATGCACAATCCTCAGTGCCACCAGAGAGGTTCTTGCCTTCCCCCACTTCTATGCCCCAGGGGATACCTGGATGCCTTGAAAACACTGGTCCCCATGATGTCCCCCTGGTCCCCCATCACTTTGGCTTCTGCAGAGCCACTCAGGTCTCAGCAGAGATTTGGCCAGTCTGCCCTGCTGTGAAAACCGCTAGTTTGTTCCTACCATTTGTTCGCTAACAGACTGGCCTCTCTCTGTGATACTTCAGTTTTTTGGTGCAGGATCTGGCCAAAAGCCTTGGAAGGCTGCAGGAGAGCACATTAGCAGACTGCTCTCCTCTCCATAATTTCACAGATCTGAGAGACATGAGTGCCAGTTACAAAGGGTGGGGACCCTTCCCTAGAATATCTCATTTATCCAGGGGTGCTAACCCTTTCCTTAATCTAATTTTCCATCGATGAACCCAAAGGCCAGCCTCACTGAGTTGTCCCTGAGCGTGAAAGATTAGCCTTGCCCATCTCCCTGGTGCCCAGGCTGAATTAAAGTATTTGGCAGCAGCTCAGGGCCAGGGCTTCTGGAGTTGTGTTGCTTGCAAACAAAGAACAAAATAATCTGTTTCTCTTTTCCCTTTTCCTTGATTGCCACTGCTCGTCTCTGCAGGCTTCCTGTTTCTGCTGTGTTTGGAAAGGTCTGTGGTTTCAGTTTTCATGCGTTCACCATGCCTGTCCCATCTGTCATGGGCTTTCACATTTACCCTGGCAGGGTGTACGCTCTTCTCCATCTTCCATGCTTGGGAACAGCCTCTGCTTTTCACTTCTTTTTTTACTTTTTATCTCCTCATGGCTTGCAAACATAGCTTCACTCCAACTCAGGAGGAAATCAAAACACCCAGAGACCTCAAAATCTTTCACAAGCACAGGATTTCTGTCCACCCATTACCATTATTCACAGATTATTTTTTTTTCAGCACTGAGGCTGGCTTATATATACATATATTTGACCTCAGATGGACTATTGCAGCAAAAAGAGTAAATAATGCAGCGGTGAATTACAAAAATGAATTCCTTAATTTGAAACCTGCCTTAGCACAGCCCTATCAGAATCACTGCTCCCTAATGTGAATGGCTGTGATTTATGACCTTCTGATAAAGATAGCCTGATGGAGAAAAGATGCAGTTATAGGTAGGCAGAAGAGACGTCACCTAGTTTATGGGTTTTGAACTTTTATTTTGGTGCTAGAAACACATATATATAAGGCTATTTATCAGAGCCAGGCAGAAAATGAAGATATTTTCTGATAATTTTAACATATTACCCCAAAATATTGTTGAAAAAATTTGGTTTTCCAGCAAGAAATTTCTGACCGACTTGTAGATATGTTTTCTTCCAAAATATTTATATTTGTTCCTATTTATTCTGACTCTGACAGTAAGGATTGCTGCCAAATGCAATTTTTTACTCTTAATGTATAGGACTATATATTGATACTTTTGGAAGATGAAGACGTTGGAGCCTTTAGGCCTAGATTTGATAAATTGAGACTGTCTAGGGTGAGATAATTACAAAACACTTGCAATTATCGTTGTTGCTCATTGAAAATCTAGGGTAATTTACATGCAAGACTGCTGGGTTCGGTTTCAAGAAGGTGAACAAGCTGGATTGACAAATTTGTTAAATCTCCTTGAGAAGCACAGTTTAAAATAATAACAATAATTAGTAGTAATATAATTGATCTATTTTGTTCTGTGCATGACAGGAATTCACTTTAAATTGAACCAGCAAATTAAAGCAACATTTAGCATACTAAACAATATTGCTCATGAAAACATCTATTTATATCTGCCAATAATTGTTATCTAACTATGAAGTATGCAGCAGATTATACAGTAACCTTGCGGTGCATCAGAGAAAGGAGATTTAGATCACTGAAGAACAGCTGAAATTTTCAGTAAAAGATACCATATCTAAAACATCAAGACAGTTCATTGCAAAGCAAGTCACTGACTAATACACCACACCTTGTACTATAAGCGATCTTGTTATTTGTGTACAAGAGGTTAAATGAAATCCAGCTAGATGGCCAAACTGGCATTCTTGCTGATATTTCCTGCTTTGCAATTAAATAAATTAAACCCAGAGGTAGGAGGGGAGGGTGGATTGCAAAAAAAAAAAGTCAGTTTGGGGGAAAAACAGCCTTTGAAAATGAAAGTAATGGAAGTTGTAGCATGATCCTGGGAAAACAAGAGGGACAACTCCTTTGTTTTTTTCCCTCCTAGAGTTTTCCAGAGAGAAGTAGCAGGCTTTTCCAACCAGCTGTATCAAGACATATCTATGACTTTGCTCTGTCATTCAGAGTTGAATTATAGTACCCCAGAGAAATCAGAGCTGGCTTTTGAAATGATGGTCATCTTCAAGCCCGAATAGAGAGACGAGACTCAATAAAAGGCTCAGCGAAGGCGTGCCCAGGGCCAGGCTTGTCCTGTACCTTGAGGAGTCCTTTCACACCGACCTCCACTTCGATGCTCAGCTCCGCGGCTCTGCCGGCTTCTGGGAGCAGCTCCGATGGGCAGGTGGAGGAGGTTGGCATGTGAGCTTTGCAAGCTGTGCCAAAGCCACCCCCCATGCGTTGCCGGTTTGGATAAGACGGAGTGTTTCCCCGCTATCCTGCCTGAAGAAAGGTTTTGAAGAAGTCCCGTTATCTCCCTTGGCCTGGAGGTCAGCGTGCCCTCCAGCCGCAGTCACTCTGGCATGGGCAGACCAGCGCTGTCAGCTGCAATGCCCCCAAGAGCCGCTGTCCTGCCGCCCCGTGGTGACCCCCTCTGTGCAGTGCTGTCCCTCTAACAAAGCGTGTCTTTAATTATCTGTTATAGCTAATTTTATTTTGTGAATCACACTCTCAACAGTACTCTGCAGTCTTGTCCCTTCCCACTTCCTTCTCTTATCTTCGCTAACCCTCGCCCCCATGGCTAGGACAGGAGGCCAACGTCTACAGCACAGATAAACTCTGTCTGAGGGGTCCTTTGCAAAATAGTGACAGATTGGAAATTTTTAATCTTCTTTTTCCAGCATCTGGCTACAAATCCTGCTGCAATAGTCAGACCCTCGGTGTTTGATGAGAGCAGCTCCTCTCTGTTGCTCTGGATCACGTATTTTTCATGTGCTCCCTCTGGTCACGTAACAGCCTCCCACTAGGGGAAATGCCTCCCTCCCACCCCAGTGATGCTGGGGGACTTGGCAGGCATGCTGTGGAGGAAGGCAAGCTCATTGCACCCAGATATTTGCCACCTCCAGGTTAGAAAGCGTGTGAAAGCAACGTGGGAGAGGACACAGTGCAGAGCAGGCGGCCTCGCAGGCAAGGAGGACTTAAAAAATATACCTGCTGCTGTTCAGCCTGTGCCTTGCTTTTCCATGCACATCCAGCTCAGAGCCCCAGACCTTACATGCAGTGCAGCTCTGCTCTGACAGCAAGTTATGAAAATGTGGTGCTTTCTCATGCAGGTATTTCTGTGGATTTATAGGGGAAGCGTGCTGCTTTGCAGTCTGGATCATCATGCAGAGCCAGGCTGATGACAGGAGCTGGATCTTGCTGTGGTTTAAGCCTTGAGGTGGAATTCACTGGGAGACATCATTTAGGAAAGACCTCTTCCCCCTCTGCTTTCTTTACATTTGTGGCTAAGCAGATTTGACCTGGGTTTTCCTGCAAGTCAATAAAAAGAAATCTCCAGCACCATCGGCTTCTCAGAGTCAAACTTCTCCCTAGCACAGGGGGTCTGGGCGAGCGCGAGGGTTTGCCACAATTTCTGATGTGCTGCCAGTCTAGTGATGAAGGTGTTAATCAGACTGGGGCAGCCACTGTGTTTTGATGAGATGCTGAATCACAGCAGCTAAACCCGAGGAGCACGACAGGGCAAACTGGGGCCCAAAGTCTGTTCAGGTCAGAAACCAATCTCCTGGTGTCAGCTTCATCACACCCAGCTCGGACTTCTGTGGTGTAGATGCCTCCAGGAGAGCTTCTCTCCCTTGGTACTCGGTGGGGTCGAGTCAATAAAATTAATGGAGCTCAGAGATGGAGTCATCCAACCAAATGAGAGTTTTAATTTTTTTCCTATTTTAGAAAAAGATTAATATTATTGTAGATGCCACTGTCAATCAGGGCTGTCTTAGTCCTGACAGAGGCTTTCCCCGCCTCCAGCCCAAGGCATCCTAGGCCCATGGGTATGACTAGCAAAGTTGTTCCTACCTCCTAAACCTGGTCCCTGCTCTGCGATGGGGTGAACCTGTGTGCTTGCCAAACCTAAGCCCATCATTTCAAGAACCAATGACCCCTGCACCCTGATTCAAAGTCTGTTAATGTCCATAGGGGTCCTTCTACAGACTTGCCTCCTCCATGGATGAGACCTTGAAGGCTCCAGCTAATTACTCTTTCTCCAGCATGGCACATCGTGGTGCAGCAATATCCACCTCACTGAAAGGAAATGCCTGGCTGAAACAGGCACGAGGGTGCCCAAGGGTGAGCTTGAGAGGTACTGACACATCTCCGTGGTGCATGTCATACTCCACCTGGCTCCCTGCTTCATTTTAATAAGTGACTTGGTTTCCCAGGGATTAATATTAACTGAACAAACTATTTAATTTTACTGATTAATTAACACAGGAAAAAGATCTGACCTTGCTGTGGAGATAATAATGTTCCTCTTACGCCATCACGAGAGGCTGGTTTAATTCTGTGACCCCCAGAGCAGCTCAATCATTACTGCATGTTGAATATGATGGTGAAATCCTCTTTCCTGAGGGGAATGTGGGTGACCCTGTGTGAGCGGAGCACACAAAAAAGGAATTATCTGTTTTATGCAATCAGTAGATCAAGAGATAATGACAGTGCAGAAATGTCATGAAGTACATGCCTGTCTCCATGTACATTAGCCATCCACGTGCCAAGAAGTTAGGATTGGAGGCATCTGGTCTGTCAAAAAGCCGAGTTAAAAGAAAAGCAGAGAAAACTTTGCCTTTTGTTCTCAGATGATCAGAGTGAAGCAGCCGGGGGCAGAGGGATGAGACACTTCTAAAACAACGTGAGGTTGTGGCAGGGTACGGAGTCTGCGCTCCTGCGGTTTGGGACCCCATCTGAAGCCCTTGGATTGATTTACAGCCCACTGACCTCTCCTGGGTGTTTTACTAACCCAAAATGCCTGCAGATAGAGAGAGGAACACAGACTGCTGCTCAGCTTTTGGCTGAGTATTAGCTGTGAACCAGGGGGCCTCCAGCACCTTCCTCTGAAGTATTTGGTGCTGGCAATTTCTTTTTGGTGGCACCTCTCCAAGTCGTAGGGCTGGAGGTGGCTGTAGCTCAGCACTGGCTGGCGACCATGAGGCCATACCTTCGGGTACCCCTCCCAGGGAGCTCTTCCCTCCCTTGGGTGGTGTTCTGCAATCAGAGATGAGGTTATAAACACAGGCATCAGTGTGATGGGCTGCATATGCATCCTTAGGAAATTAATTCAGATACTGGGATGCAATTTCATCTCCTACTTCAGTCCTTTATTGTCTTGACATAAGACCAAGAAGAGTTTGGTGGTAACTTCCTCTGATTCCTTCTCTCTTTTCCTATATTCAAAGTCATTTACCTATGCAACTTCCTGTTCTGTTGCCTGTTACCTATCCATCACATCCTCCCGTTATCCCTGCATGGAGTCCAGTCTGGCTTCTGCAGGACAACACCTTCCATCTGAAGGTCAAAAAGGCTGACATGCCACCATCATCGTATTTTTTCTAAGGGTCGCTCACTTAGTCTATCGTAATATACTGAAGGCACTGGATGCCTTTTTCTCCTATTCTATCATGAGACAGTGATAATGGATGCCTTTTCAATATCTAATCTGATGGTACGTTGCTCCCTAACCAGCCCTCTAGACCTTCTACAAGGTTCTTGTCATAAATTCAACACTAGAGCCAGTTGAAAACATCTCAGATGAACGTTGTGGGTTTTTTCCCCCATAGGAAAATGCAGTCGGACTGAAACCAAAACATTTTGAAGGAAACGTGTTGATTTTGACTAGGAAGTATCAAAACAGATTGTTTCAACTTTCTGGTTTTGTTTTGACAGTATCAAAATGTTTCATTTCCATGAGGTAAAAACATTTGGGTTTGATTTTCTCCTAGTTTAGTTTTGACTTTTACTTTACATGAAAACATTGCATATTCTCATGAAAAGCCTGAATAGAAGCTCATGTAAGCGTCAAAATACCAAAATGGAAACCCTTCAGTATTTCACGTGTCTTGCTGCTTGCAGCTCAGCTGCTCCCAAGCCAGAGTTGGAGCCCTCATTTCTGCTGGCCAAGCCCCAGCCCACCGCAGTCACCGAAACAGAGAAGCAGACATATATCCAAACTCACCACTGGAGCCAGAGCTGAGGAAAAACAACCACAGAGGCTTCAGATGCCTTTCAGCCCTACCCAAAGGGCAGTATATTTGCTCACATGCTGGTCTTTGCTGCCAACCCTTTGGGGTGCTGCTGTAATCCCCATCCTGTGCTAAATCCTTATAGAAACCACAAAAGTGATGGGGCTGGAGCAAAACCACATCTTAATTTTCCACCTTGCTGTGCTTCAACTGCTATTAACGGCTTTTGTTACTGGAAGGAGGGAAAAGTGTTTAATGACTGCCAGTGAGGACTTGCTAGCTAGGGGTGAGACAGGATACATCAGCAGACTAAAGAAAACAATTAAAGCAAGGTAACACGTAGAAATTAACCTTTAGAGGATAGAAACAGATAAAATTACTCCTCTTCCTCAGCCTATCTGTATCACAAGCTGGTGATTCATTTCTCCCTGGTGCTCATTACCATGCTATAAAGCATGGAGAAAATTAGTAGGTAGCTTGAAAAGTCCCAGGCATTAAAAGATTTTATTTCCCGGGTCCATTTTCTCTTCTGCTTTCCCATTTGCTTGCTGATTTCCCATACAGCTTTTCC
>VZTV01001705.1:0-15164 GCA_013400875.1 Anhinga rufa | reverse complement strand
GATGTATTTGCCTCTTGTGCATCAACGTGACTTGAATAAAAACGGGTTTACTTCTGAAGTGGCTTGTTTTCTATATCTCAGCCACATCTGAATCACCCGTATTGCTTTAGGTAGAGGACGTGAGGGTTAAATGACCAGCAAGCTCAAGCTACAGCTCTGCTTTTGGTGAGGGTATTGCTCATGTGTCTCTTTCTCTTTTCCACCTTTGACTTTCTTAGGAGTTTTAGTATTTTGGAGGCTGCTTTCTTCCAGCAGCTTAGGTTAAAACTGGCTGAGAGGTTAACATGTTGTTAGAGAAAGAAAGATCCCATAAGCTTTTCTCCTGCAAAACGTGGAGGGTTACAGGGGTGTGAGCGGCCACGTGCCTGCCCACGGTTGGAGAGAGGATGGGTGCTGGGCTCGGGTGGAAAAATGCCTAAAAGCAGAAAGAAACAGGTCAGAGGAGGCCTGTGGAAGGCAGAGGGAGGGGATGGGGAGCCCAAAATAATGCATAGTCCCTTAACACAAGCACAAAGAGCACAAGTACAGCTTCTTCTCAGAGACAAAGCAAATCTCTGAGTACCTGGAGGCTTGCCCGTGGTTAATTTAATGGGTCCAGCTCAGCCCCTCATCCCACACGGCTGAGATCAATGGGTCATATGGAGTGTAAGTGTTTTATGAATACATTAGGAGTGTGATATTGGCTGGAGTCTATTAAACAAGCAAAGGCCCCAGCATAATAGCTTCTCTCCACCGCAATTATAAGTTCTCCGTGTGCAGTTTTGGTTGTGCATTTGGATCCGATCCCTTGGCTTCTCCTCTGCCACCCACCATGGGACACAGCGTCTCCAACAGCAAACAGTCTTGGACAAATCGAAATATAAAACCACATCACTGGGTTAAAAAAGGGAAGAAAGAAAGACAAAGAGAAAAAGAAATGGGGCTGGGGGCAGGAGAGGAAACCGACACCTCATTGAGCTGTTATTCTGGTCCAAGATCATTCCTAGGAGCCCTCACAAGTTCATAAACACCTTTATTTGTAGTTTCCAATTTGACTTTGTTCAAACTGGAGGGTATGAATGTGTTTCTGTCTCTAGCTGCTGATTCTGCTACTTCACCAAAAAGAAATGGCTTTGCCTTTTTTAGTGTGTGCCTCATAAAATAGGGATTAAGAACATTTTTTTAAAACATAGTTTTTGTAATAGTGCAGCCCCAAACCCCTTCAATCAGCAAACTTTAGCACGACTTGACAGACTAAACTGCCATTCCTTAACCCACAGGACAAGAAGTGCCATTTGCACATGGTTGAGTGGCGAGCAAGAAAGATTCATGTCGCTTGCTAATTGCCTTTGGCTCTGCGCCACCGCACAAACACTTCAGCACCGACTGCATTTCTGTTCCCGATTCCATCTTGGTAAATGTCTTTTTCTGTATTTCAATGACTCAGGAGCGCACGTAGCTAGAATTCTTTTAAAAAGGTGGGCGAGGAAAGGACAAGCGGCTATTGCTGGAAGGGTACAGGTAGGAAAAGTCCTACAGCAATGCTCGTGAACGTATCAGGAGCTGAGAGGAGACCTCCTGGGCACAAAGCTTTCATTGAAACCTACTGTAAATGCCTCTGGGCATTCAGTTCTTCATGTAAAAGCAGTGTGAACAGAGTTGACATGGAGGAGCACATTAACCGTCATGTAGAAGAACTTCTCCTGCCTTCAATATTCTACCCTCAACCACGTCTCCCAGTGCTATCAGAGATATCTGAACATATCTGAGATGTCCACACAGGGTTGGGAAATAGGACAGAGGAATTATGGGGGGCATATATCCTCCTTAAGTGGCTTTCAGCAGCCCAGGGTGGATATCTGAGGTGGATACCTGAGGTGGATACTCCCCAAGTGACCCTGGGCATCTCTGTGGGCAACTGAAACCATCCAAGTACCTATTTTTTCCCTGCAGATGGTACCCCAAATCAACTCAAAGCTGAGCCAAGTTTCAGCTATGCCTCATTACCCACCTCTGATCCCTCAGAGCTAGGTTAGGGATTGTAGAGATAACTCCACCATCCCTTGTCCACTGTGAAGAGCACTGCAGAAAAATGCCAGGGGAAATGAGCAATCCTGGGCTCTGGGCCAGAATCTGCAGCAAATAATACAAACGAGATCGCGAACATTCAGACAAACCAAAAACACTCCGTGAAATCAGTGAGAGGTGGGTGGGAGCCGACCTTAAGGTTCATTCAGTGGAGAGAAAGGTGAAGTTGTTGGCAATGGGATGAAGGACACGGTTGTACGGTGAACCCAAGGTGGGCACGCAAGGGGATACGGAGCCAGCATTGCCAGACTCTGCAGTCCCCACAGGGCAATCCTAATATTTTATGCACTTTTTAAATTCTACAAATAACTTCCAAAAGAGAATTGTAGTGCTTAGCATGAGTCTTCCTGAAGAACTATACTGCATTTCCAGTTATCTGCACAATCCACTTTAGAGCCACATGGCAGAAGCTGTAGTCATTGATAAACTTAATCTGCTCATTTCTCCAGGGCAGAATCCTGTAAATAAGAGAGACTCGTTTCTCTCTCTTCCCCTTGTTTGTTTTGTCATTCTCGTGGACAGGATGATAGATTTTGATTTCCTGTATCCTTCCTTTTCATTGACGGTCTTTTGTAAAGAAATACGACTGGCATGGATTTTCTTTCAACAGACTTAATTGAAATGATGGCAAATGTCATGACTTGAAGTGCAAGATATGAAGTATGAATATACTTGCATATGTACACTTCTAGCAATACAAAATGCATTATTATATAGCAACAATAAGCTTTCATGGTAATAGCCTAACATTGACTCTTAATACTGATTTCAGCATATTATGTGCTATGTACCCTGCAGGCAAAACAGCACATACAGGCCTTAAACCAGGAACAATTAGG
Organism: Anhinga rufa; assembly: GCA_013400875.1. NCBI lineage: Eukaryota > Metazoa > Chordata > Aves > Suliformes > Anhingidae > Anhinga > Anhinga rufa. The sequence goes on along the minus strand of VZTV01001705.1, from coordinate 12,258 downwards.
ATTTGGCAAGTTTATTTAAATCCACAGAGCATGCAATCAACACAAATGCTATGAAGATAATGTCAAACTGTCAAACTGAGTGATGAGTTAGGCTGAGGAAAATTCATGGTGAGAACTGAACAATGTTTCCTTGTGGAGGACAGGTCAAGCTAAAACCCCATGTGCTGAGCAGACAGACCTGGAGCTGGTCCACTGAAAAAACCTGGGGACCAGGCTTCTGCCTGAAGCTCTGGAGCTTTTCAGCGATGGGACACGCTGGGACATCATGGGACAGCATGGGCACCGTGTGGTGGCGCCAGTGCTTGTGGTCGTTCACCTTTCCAGAAATGACTGCTGTAGCTGGGGCATTCATTGAAAAGCTGCAAGCCTCACATACACATCCTTCCCAGCAGGTTTCAGTGCCACCACTGCCCACCTGTCATCTCCAGGCCCTCCCCAATGCTCCTCAGAGTCCTCTTAAACTTCATGTAATGGTACCCACTGACATGCTTCCTCCCGCCAATGTGTTCAATAATGAAATGGGAAGTAGGTGCACTGCTCAAGAAAGAACATGCTTTGTGTTTTAGGTCCAGATCACCATCTTTTAATCTGAGTGTATTAGATGAAAGATGATCCTCTTATTCTCACCATAAATTACTTTGCACGTTGTCACTTCCAGCTCACAGCTTGCATTCATTCAGGAGGATAATACAGAAATAGCAGGTGGCTCCTGCAGCCTGAAACAAGTCTGTGGTTTTCTTACATTTCTGGGGGGAAAAAAATGAAGTGGACAGAGATAGGTGTGCAATGGAATGAAGAATTCTGAGAGACAGGAGGACTAATGAGGAAAATTGTCAATCACTTGGCTGGACAGAGAGAGAGACTTCTCCATCCTGTGAAGGCTCCTATCAGGGATATGTCAGTGATAATAAGTCTTGCCTACATTACCAGGGATAGCCTGGAAATATAAATATACATCTGAGCAGGTCTCTATCCTACTATAATAACTGGGGCAAGATACAAGAAGTTCAGAGTCTGAGAAAAGAGTTAGCTCTGACTCCAAGTTTAAACAATATCAACTCTTTCTTCATGCCTTTGACTAATTAGTATTAAATTGAAACAGTTTGTTCAACTCTTTAATGTGTTTCCCCTTATTTTCAAAGGAGAATGTATTTGTCTCTCTTCTGGATTAAAAATTATTTTAGGGAAAAAATGTACATATGCCTCAATTCTCTGCTTTTTTTGTATCTGCTTAGGAAAGAAAAGAGCTTTCATAATAAGCATAAGAGATTCATGCATAAGGGAACACAGATTTCATCTGTGAATATCTGCTTGAAAATGGTCTTCCAAGGCATATCAGATCTATTCAAATCAGGCATCAAAACACTGTGTGCTACACACAAGCCCGAGACACCATGGGTAGGGAAAAGGACCAGATCTGTGGTGGTAACATTCACTGATAGCTAATGAAAGCGTTCTCTGAGAATTCATTTCTGTATGTAAAATACGGCTACAGTTTGACGTGACCAATTTTCTGCTTTGAACTTCCCAGGGGCAGTTGATAGGAAGAAGCGAGAGCAGGGAGTGGCTTACATCCTCTGCCATGTAATGACTTTGCCATGTGTCAATGACAGAGAAGGACTGCGCTCAGTCTCTCCTGAAGTCCTCTTATACAACCACACAGAAGTCAGAGTAGACTGTTTGTGTTTGCAGGTGCATCTGCAAACGCTCAAGTCTTTGGGGGATATGGAATAAATACATTTATCTGACAGGGAAGCCAAACAAATGAGATAATCACTCGCTTTATTTGTGGAAACATGAGATAGCATAGCTGGCATTAGGAGCACAGCTGCTCACCTCGGCAGCAGGAATAATCATCCTTATTGAGGAGGCATGTCAACGGAGAAGGGCAGGGGTAGAGGCTGTGAGCTTCGCTGCCATGCTCCTCTGCCTGGGTGACTGCAGAAATGACAGGAGACACTACCAGGGATTACAGCCAACATATTTATCCTCACAGAGGGGACTGCAGTTGATTATTTCATTAGCATCATGAGGCCCTTGCAGCATTACAGTTCGGTTTGGTCTTTCTTCCTAGGCTTCAGTGACCAACAGCTGCTTTGACTCACTTGGTCTCTGCAGACTGTGAGGAAAGTCATGTTTAAAACTGCAGCAGAGGGTACCTGGGAGAGTGGATTTCATGCCGGAGAAGAAATGCAATGTGTTCATAACGCATTGTGCAGTCCCTCAGACTCTGCCATTAGTCTGCAGAAGACAACAAACATTTCCACTGCCAGCTGGCAGAGCACTCTAGAAGGGAAAGCAGACACTCTCCTAATCCTACCTGATGTAGGAAGGCTGAGTATAATCTGTGTGCATAGATGCAACAATATGCTAGCTCGGATGAAGACATGGACATTCAGATAATTGCTTGATAGAAGGCCAGAGGCAAATCCTTGCATATTCGTGCCTCAGGGCTGGAGTTACCAGTCAAACCAGCTTGGACACCTGTGATGTCTGGGGGTGGAGGGCAAATCCACACGCTCACAGCCCTTCCTAATTTGTTCCCCAGCACTCACTGTGGTTGCACTTACTCTAGAGCTTTGCAATGAGTCTTCTACTACCCAAACCTGAATCACTACTGAAAACACTACTGATGGAAACCAGGGAGGGCTGCTCCAACAGACTAAGGCTTACGAAGAGAAGTCCTGCTACCAGGAAGGTTGCAAGGAAATGCAGTGCTGTGGAGAGGTCTAAAAAAGAAACCAATGCGGTAGAGGGCAGCCTCCACCCAGAGCTGCAAGAACAGCAGGTTCTCATCCCTTTGGTGCTTTCAGATTTGCTCTCAGGGGGGTCAGCATCTTCTCCCCAACCAAGCACTGAGCCCATGTGAAGGAAGATCCTTAGAGGTTTATAGGTTGGAGAAGTGTGGAGAAAAGTTTTAGAGCTATGTCAAAAGACACATCTGTAACAGCGGGATGACTCCCTGCCAATTTTCAAATCCTTGTTCCAAGCACTGGAGGTGTAGAGTTTCTCAGAGAAGCCATTGTCAGAATTTGTTTAACACAAATGAAACTGTATTTTTTTCCTAATCTTGTTGATATTGATCCATCCTATGAAACAAAAGAACATATTATCAGCTTTTCTATATATCACAGGCTGTTAAAGGTCATCCAGATATCTATATCAAGCCAAAATATGAATTATGGCTAATATTTCGAACCTAAAGACAGAATATATCTGTTACAGACAAGGACAAAAGAGAGGAGGATGTTATCAACATATTTTTAGATTTATGGGCATGGCACAGAAAAACCCTGAACAAGCAGCCTGTGCCTACATAATTTAATGGACCCCACTTTCCACCTCTCTTGATAGAGCTAAGTTGAGTTCCTTAAGCTTCACATCATGAAGTGGTTTCTCTAGACCTGGATGTTTTGAGAGCAGATTTGTTTGAATCTCCTCTCTACTTCTTACTGGTCTTGAAGCAATGATCATCAAAACCTGGTACAACACGCCAAGGCACCTGAGAGAAGAGATGCTCCCTAGCCCTGCCTCATACGCCCCTTGTATCATACCAAGGGTTGCAGTGACAAAACTGTGCAGCCTTGTTCTGAGCACTCTGGGAGGCATCATCTTCCCTGCCTTTCATGTTACTGGTATAGCTTCCATTCCCTGTTCCCAAAAGCATCGTCTTTCTCTGCTAAAAAGCATGCTTTTTTGGAAGGTGAGCAGTTGTGAGGGGGAGCGATAGCACCCCAAGTGTCAGTCTTGATGTTTCAAGTCAGTGACATCCAGATCTCAGGCTACAGATGCCAGCTCTGCCTGTAGAAAGGGCGTAAGAAGTGGTCCTGGTCACTTCCAGGACTGGAGTGGTGTCCAGAGCCCTCCTTGCTAATTACCCAAGAGCTCCTTCACAAAGTCTGTTTTGACTTCCAGCCTGTGGTGCCACAGTCAGACCCCTTTGTTCCCTCTCTGGTCAATGGAGAGAGAAGGAGTCTTCTTGGGAATGACTGGGAGCTGGAGACAGTCTTCCTCATGACCAGCTCTGGACAGCCTGAAAAGATTCACCTTCCAGTTTGGCCATGAAAGGTTAAATGCCAGGTGGCAACACTTCCTAGTCCAAAGAGCTCACGAAGGCTGAGAAAGCATGAACGATTTATTATTTCATTTTAGAGGAGACAAACGGAGGCACTGTAATTAGAGCCCTCATTCAAGATGACACGCTAAGACTGGCACAGCTGACAAGTGAGGCGTCTTCTGATCTGTGATGAGGTGCCAAATGCAGGGGGGACCTCTTTGGTCATGAATGCTGGGCTCCTCTCCTCCCCACCCTGTCCCAAACATGACAGAATAGGGCCATATAGCAGATACATTTTTACTCTAAGTGCTTCTGTTGTTCACTAAGAAAATGAGAAAGTGCTGGGTTTGGTAGCCAGAGTTTCTGGAGAGTCCTTGGGATGGCCTTTCCTTCCTGACTGTGCCTATGTACATCTTTTCCTTGAGACAGGGAAGTACAGCTGCCACCCTTTCTGGCCGTGTACCTGGACTGACTTGCAGAGAAGAACAAACTCTTGCATGGCTAAGGTAACTCAGGGATTTGTTTTTCCAGATCCTTTTCCTTTTTTTTTTTTTTTTTTAAAGCCCAATTACATTTCAGAAGCTGTATTGCTGAGTATTTAAATAAGAAAGCCCTTCTTGGAGAAAATGAACCATGAAACACAGCACAGATCTATGGGACAGAGTAACAGAAAAGAAAAAGATTACTAAACAGGCAAATATTCAGTCCAGGTATGGCTCCAGGTATTAGCAGGTGGTAGGAATAAAAGATGATGAATGCAGAGATAAATGTGGTGCCTCCTGATGTATCGAGATGAAAAGCACACAGTCTGTATAGTGAAGTCAAGCATTTATGTCTGTCTGTTCTCCGGGAACTTTTGGAAAGATAGTTCTGCTTGCGTTTTGTTGAAATAGAAGCCAGACTGCATAAAAATCATTAGGAGCTGCTTTTTTTTTTATTATCTGTGATTTTTTTCCTCATGCTAATGGATCCCAGACCATTCTAAACCAAACAATAATAGCTCGGGGGAGAGCTAGAGGGATCTCTTCCTTTGCCAATGCTGAGCTATTGAGCATCTAATCATAACCAGGAGATGGGAACCAAGCCCAGAGCCCTTCAATGTCCAGTTCCCAGGAAGAAAGAAAGAAAAGCACCCCAAAGTGTCCGAAGGCAGTTTGGATGTGGCCATTTCAAAGAGGACTCAAAGGCGTCCACACATGCAAGACCTTCAGGGCCCTTCCCATCACATATCTGGAGTAACCATCAAGAAAGCTATGCTGGAGCAGAGCAAGGACAATGCAAAATTTTCCACAGCAATCTGAGCTACAAATTGATTGGTATCCCTGGAAAATCTTCCCTTCCTATACAAGAATAAGAGGATCACAAAAAAAAAAGAGTGCAGAAGCTGGTTCAGACAAACAGAAGGACATGGGTTCCCCTGCATGCTGTCTATGCCAAAGGATATGGTGACTGCTGAGAGTCCGCATGGACTCAAGGGCAGAGGGGACAAGCTCATGGAGGAGAAACCCATGAACAGAGAGAAACTACACACAGACAATGAAAGCCCTGCCGTTGGAGTCTGAGGGAGTGTTTGTGGGGAGCATTACCTGGCTCAACTTAATTTACATTGAAATAGATCCTTTGCCCAGACAGACTGTAATCTGCCACGGTCTAGAGAGACAGTGACGTTGGTACAGGCCTTCTCCCTCTCCCTGGCTGGTCCAGGTCCTCGCAGATCCACTAAGAGTCCTACAGAGGTAGGTTAGAACCTTGTTTACTAGCCATTATCTTCACAGTGGAGAAAGACCTGCTCTCTGATGGTCATGACACCTTTTCTGGGTTAATGCAAGTGGATGCAGCCTCTTACTTTCAGTACATGGAAAGAATATTTCTGCTGAGCGGTATCCCTCACAACTCAGGTAACACCGCTCGCCTTGAATGCAGTTCAGGCATTCGTCACTGCGCAGGGCAGAGGTCAGAGCCAGGAGGGGCACCCGATGCAGCTAGGTCAGGAAGACAAAACAAGTCTTGTCTCATTAAGATACAGCAGGTCGGAACCCAGGGAACATCAGGAATTCATTGAGTGAAACCAACGGTGTTCACGGCTCTGCACAGAAGACAAGCAAATACTAACGATTTTGGCAGGCTGAGAGCCAGCCTTTGGGGAGAAATGAACACTTCAGAAAGCCAGATTCAGTCCTCCATTAGTGAGGACCAGTGTCTCGGAGCTCATTCAGAGCTTGGCACTGAGAGAAGAGGAACGCCTAAGGCACGCACAAGTATTTATCTAGCTGGAGAAAAGATGAAATCTTCCATTTACATCTCTGGCTTCTGGTGAGGCAACTGCTCCAGCGTTGTTTGTGTCCCTGTTTATTGACAGTATATTAACCTCTGGGTGAAATGATAGGCCTCAGCAACCTCACAGTGGCCTTTACACTATTTGCAGTGACTGCTAAGCACTGCAGCAGATAATGTTATTTATTCAGCACGTTGCTAATGTCGGATTACAACGGGACCCCTGTCTGGAAATGGAGAGAACCCCCTGCAAGAGGCTGGCATGAATTCATTACAAATCAGTGCTGCTCGAATAAAGCATCTACGAAGAATATCTAGACCAGTGACCTTCATACAAAATGTATCGCGTAACACTTTCTATTAAAATAATCATAAACACAGTAAGCAGTAAACAAAATCAAAATGTGTCTTGAAAATAAATGCAGAGAGGGGATGGTAGATGGAAGAGGGATTAAATTTCCATTTAGGTATTACAGGCAATGAAGGTGGTTTTTTTTTCTTTTTTCTTTTCAAACAATGTTTCCAAAATCAATAACGGGGGAGGGAAATGGTATGATTAGTAACATGGTGAGTAATTGCACCAGTTTGTCACTGCTTGTGGTCAATGTTAGAGCATCTATTAAGAAAGCAGGCTGTTGGAACCAGCCCCAGTCAATATTCGTCCATATCACAGAAAAAATCCTGCAGTCTAGCTAAATTCTGTATGCTTTTTGATCAGATGCTTTGCCTCTGCCCGCAACTGTCCTTCTCATCATGATTAGACCAACAGGCTTCGAGATCAAATCACCACTCTGCCAGAGGACACATGTACACACAGAGCGAGGTAATGCTGTTCTGTGATCTACCCGATGGGGAAACTGAGCTACAAAGTGACTTGCCAAAGGGCAGCCAAGCGAGGTGGCAGAGCTCAGTGTTGTACCGGACGCCTGCACCACTGCCGGGAGCTGTGGCACAGTCAAAGCTGAGGGAAGAGACCCCTTCTGTCTCTCTGAGGTGCTACAAATGAAGTCTCACTTTAGTTTTCAGGCGCGAGTCAGACTCGCGCTCTTAGGAAAGGTGATGCCCCGGAGGAAAAGGCGAGTTTCCTTGTCGTTCCTGCGTGCATTGTGTAGAAATACCAAAGGCCAGCATCTAGCGAAAGTCCCAGGCTTTGCCCCTCACCGCCAGATACTGTGGGCTCTCATTAAAAATTGAGAGCCTGAAAGCATGCCTTGAGCAGGAGCAGGGGATGATCATTGCTGCCCTATTATCTAGCTCATGGGTCTTTCTCCATCAGTAACCACCATGTGGTTGCTGCTTGCTTTGATCTCCTTAGAAGGCATTCTAGCTTGAGCAGACCCATATTCTGTTTTTCCCTGATTTTCGTTTCTTCAAAAGGTTCAGTTTTTCCTTCCAGACCTGTTCTACAATCTTGCATACAACTATGCTCAGAGTATCACATCTGTAGTTGCTACAGTCACTGCTTTTCTCTTTTTACACACGCAGGCACTGCCTCTGCTCTTTGGTTGGATGATACCCCCACCAACTGGACACCCAGCCCTTGCCAGACCTGCAAAATCCTGGGAAGAATCTCAGGATTCAGGATGAAGACTGTTCCTGCTGTCTCAGTTCCCTCTCCCACCCTCACCCCACCAGTCTGCATGCACCGAAGATTTCGTTCTGCATCCACCTCGTTTCTGTTCCTGCAGCTCTGCTCTGCCTTCATTTCAGCCTTCAACATAATCCCTAGAAACATATTCATTTTCATTTTGGTCCTACCTAGATTAGCTACAATCTCTAGCTACACAAGGAAAGAATAAGGAAGAACTAAGGCTCTAAAGACAGCCTTTTGGTAGAGTTTTTAATATATTTTGCAAGTTGCAGTTAAGTTTGAGTTTCTCAATTTTCATTTTCTCTCTATGTTTCCTGACCTCTATGTCACATCTCTCTTTGATTATCAGTCTTTTTTCTATCCTTTCTGCAGGTTCTCAACTTACTGCTAATATATTTTTAGAGACGGTTAGTCATCCTGTCATAGCTGGAATCTTTTGCGGACACGTTTTCCCTGTTACTCGACAGACAAGTTCCAGACCGCCTCCTAACTTTCAGGCCGGCAAGTTTTCCAGCAAGTTTCTAACAAGTTCCCTGGATTTCCCCAAGTTTTCTCTTGTGAATTTGAGAGAGATCTACTTTTACTTCCTTCCCCTCCAATTTCAAATGACCTTCTCATGGTTAGTCACCACAGTTATTTTCTATGACCAGCTCATTACCAAGTCAATGAATATGTTGAATTGGATCCTATCTGAAGAAGACTTCTCATTACATCCACAGTCCTATCTACAGATGGTTGTTCTCCTGACCTCCTCTTTCCTCTGTATGCCAAGAGGTCCCAGGCTGTCCTCCACCTCTGGCTGCATCCCCAACATCCACAGCTTTCCCCCTAGGAGATGCACCGGGCGATGCTGTAGTTACAAAGCAGTGCCCATCACATACCCACTAGCAGAAATGTTCACCCAGACCTTCACTGTCTTCTCTGTTCCTTACACCATCTCATCTGCTGCCATTATATTCTCTCCCTTGCCCTTCTCTGTAATAAAAACGTTAATCGTATGATCTCATCTAAGGGTTTTTTCCTTCCTTTAGTGGCAATGCTCAATGAATGAGGCAGGTCTGACATTTGCTTTTAGACTCTTTTCTCAGTGATCCCATATCACGGAAAATCATTCACCCCAAGAAACTGCTTTTTTAACTGAGTATTATCAATGAGTAACCATAGATGCTTTCCTTCTGATTAGCACTAATGAATCTAATAGCATGCTTTTATCAGTATTCCTTCACATTATATAGTTTATTGATGTACTTGGGTGCCTATTTTCTATAATGAAAACTATGAAATTGCATATCTATCATGACTAAGTAGTGATGTAACTCAGAGCCAACTTTAATTGTTGATTCTTTCAGTGAGAAGGTGATTTTAGAAGCTGTAACTACAAAAAGCCACAGAGCTATTTTTTCCTAATAAATAACCCACTTTCCCATAAAGGTGGAAAATTCAAACTGATAAAGGAAAATAAATTTTCATATACAGCATAATTAGTTCATGGGACTCCTCACCACAGAATTCATTCAGCCCAAGAACATTGCAAGATTAAAAAAGCTCAGGCATTAAATGGGTAGTCAGAAGCCCACAGTTATTATAGCTGTGGCTGGAAAGGTTTTGGAAGCGATACGAAGCTGCATATCTCAAGTTTGTTGCTCTCTTCCAGAGACTGAGATGAGTCTTAAGGTGGGGCGGAAAATACCTAGACTGAGGGTCTTGTACCACTTTATAAAGTATCTGGGTCCTAAACACGGTGAGAAGTGAGTTTAATAACTAGCTGAGCATCTGACCTACCAAAGCTCAGATATCCCCGTATCTGCTGTTTAACTCCAATCCGGTGAACATATTTCCACAGGGAAAAAAGCCTCAGTCATTTAAGCCACCACTGCTGCATCCTCCTGTTTATATTGAAATAACTTCCTTTAGTTTCTAATACATTAAAATGAGTTTTTATAATCCTTATTTATGAGATGAACTCAGCTTACAATATTAGAATAAATGTAATAAAACAACTGGCACTTTTCAGAAAATTTTGCAGTTTCATCTAAATGCTGTATTTTACATTAATTTTAATCGAAAGAAAACATCAGGGTCTTTGTAAAATCTGATTTTTTTCTGACTTTTTTTTCCCCAAAACAGTAGGTTTTAGTGCTGAGGTTTTCAAACAAAGATGAGGGTGATTTAAAGGGCTAAATGATGTTTCAAAATGTGTTTCCAGCTGAGCAGCAGGACAAGCAGGCTGGGGCTGGGGAGTTACAGTTGTTCACAGTCATGGTCAATGCAAAGGTGGGGGATTCAGGAGATGGCTTGAGACACGTCCAGCAGCTAATCCAAACCCACACTGGCTATAAATGCCCATTCCTGGCTGGGAGACCACCAGCAACCAATTTTTAAGATACTCATGACTCTGGGGACAGGATTTTGACCATTTGGGATGGCTGTTCCTGCAATATCAATGGTCAGAAGTTCACTGGACAAACCAAACTGTGGCTGTTGTTCAAGAGGCAGGTAGTGAATAGTCTGCTCATGGTGCAAGCCAGGGGACAATGTCTTCATCCCACTTTCTTTTGGGTTTTCCCCCAGCTCCTGGTGTGCCTTTCGGCTCCTGTGCCTTGCTTGGCCCTGGCCTGCACTAGGGGGACACAGGGGACCTCCCTCCTCCAGGTCAAGCCAGCTGTGCCACATCTGGTGGGTGTCACAGCTGCGACGGAGTAACCCTGACATCTAGTGGCTTCCAGAGCCCAAATCCTGCACTTTCCAGAGCAAGAGCGGGCCTGAGCAGGAGGCACCACGGATCCATGGATGCAGCCAACAGCCTTTCCACAGGGCAGAAGAAAATATACTGGCAACTATCACCACTCCGAGGGATGCTGTTAATAGCGTCATCACTAATAAATTATTTGGTCCCTGTTGTTTTTTCAACAGGCTGTTGGGTTTTGGCTCTCTGGCTCCAATAGCCCCCATGCCAGGGCAGCCAGCCCGTGCCAGGGCAGGTGAGGTTGCCCTGGGAGCCTGTACTTGCCCGAGGGATGCTTTTCCATGGCCTCCTCGGGAAGACAAAGCGTGGGACAATGGGGTTCACTAGACAAAGACCTGTGCAGCCTCCTGTGCCTGGAAATGTCCCAGTGATGTTACAGGAACAGGCAGGAGGAGGTGCCAAGCAGGGGAGCCTGGGAGGGGGGATTTCAGTGTGACCTCTTCCCATATTAATGGGGAAGGAGAAAGTGGCACTCTGTAAACCTGAGGGAAGGCACCAGCTCCCTGCTTGTGCTGCCAAGGTGGCTTTTGTAGGAGGCTTTTTATAACAAAGCCTTCTCCGTACAGAAACACCCTCTGTCTGCTCTCAGCAGGGAGTGGTGGGATGTGCCTTTCGGAGACGCAGGCTACCTGGATGCCCTCTTGCAGGCGGTCATGCAAGGCAGTGTCTCAGTGCTCTCTGCTTTTGGCGTGCCTGTCCCCAGCTGCGCCACCAGATGGGTTTCCAAACCCTGCTGCCTGCCTGCTGCCATGTCTCCCAGACCCTGCCCAGGTCCCCAGACACCTCTGTCTGACAGCATCTCCATCTAAGACAAGCTGGAAATCCTTCCTGAGCCTCCCTGGACAACAAAATAATCACAGGGGTAGAAACCGCCCAGAAACAGAGGCAGTGAGGGTGACCAGGTAGTAGGGATGGGTTTTGTTCACACCACTTCTAATGAACACAGCAGCTCTGCGTTCTCTGGCAAATAGAAATGTAGGTCCCGCAGTGTCCACTGGGTGAAGAAATTCACACAAAAGCAGCTTGAGAAGCAGAAAAAAAGAGGCGAATGGTAATCACAGAGAGATTCATATGGGCTGGTGTTCTTGTCACCAGTCCCCTGGTACCTGCACGCAGTGCAGCATTGCAGGCAGGGGTCGGGGGAAGCTAGCTGATGGCATTAGCACTTTTGCCACCATTTTTCCCTGCTGGCACCAGATTCCTCAGCAATGCGGGAAAGCCACAACCCCTACATTTCAAGGTGCTTTCAGCAGTCTGTATGCAAGGTTGTGCTGCTGCGCTGCCCACCCAGGAAGTTCAGGGTTCGGCACTGACCCTGTACCATCCACTGGGGAGGGCTGCCATGGTATCACGGTCTCCCCAAAACCCAAATTCTGTGCCCATGCAGGTGAGGCAGGTCTGGGATGGGGCAAGGTGGAGCACAGCCCTACAAGCAGTGTAACACACCATTATGCTCATGGTGTCCATCAATAAGACCCTCCAGACGTCTCAGTAATTCTGAATCGGTACCTCCTTCTCCCTGCTGCAGCCAGTGAGAGACGGGGCGCCAAGCATGGGATGGACAGACGGACCCTCTGCCGCTCACCCCCC
>VZTV01001703.1:0-27711 GCA_013400875.1 Anhinga rufa | reverse complement strand
AGCACCCCCCAGCTTCAGCCTGACAATACAACACTCATATGTTCCTCTTTTCTCCTAGGAATGAGAATTCAAGACCAAGCAAGAAGGTAAGCTATGTAGTTAGTTGTAACAAATTCCACATCCATTCCCAAAAGATTTTTCCTAGAAGTCCTTTCAATCTAAAATTCAAATATTCTTTGAAGTCAGTTCTCTTGCAAAATTTTCTGGTCCCCTTTTTCTTTTTTCCTGTAATACCTTAAAGTACATGTAGAATGTGATAATTTATTCTTTTGGTTTTTTGGCTAAGGAGAATTCAGTGTGTATTTTCGCTATTTTGAGTGATTCATCTTGCCTTCCAAAATGATTACATGTCCATCAATCCAACCACAAACACTTTTTGAGAACTCCTTGCCACTGTTGTATATACTGAATAAATCGAAGCCAAACTATCTCAAATACATGTTTCTGTGAAACAATAACATGATTGCTGGGATTATAACTGCTTGTAGCTGGAACTGAGAGCTTTTTCAGCATTGAGCAAATAAATCAACCAACCTTCCCATTCCCCACCCCTCTCACTAAAACCACTGAAAAGTGTTTATAACCAGTATTTGGTTTTTTTCTGCAGCATCCAGAAGAGCCTGCGGAAGCAACCACCTGAAACAGCCTTCTCAGTACTTTCCACCTGTAGCCTCACGTGCCTTATCTCTGAATCACTGCATTTGGGCTTTCTCCTGGCGCTGAGTCAGTCTGCTTGTTGTTAAACATTTTCCTATCTGGTTTTGGCTCCACACTGGATGTCTCCTGGACCCTTGAAGCGGTGAACAGTTTTGAAGGAAAATGACCCAGCTGAACCAGAATACAATTTGAAGAGCCCTCCACATGTTATTGCTAAATCCTGGAAGCCTCCCTTCAGGATTAACGGTTCCTTAGTTGCTTCGATGGCCAAGGCTAGCAGTGCTCTGGGAGGCAGAGCAGGTCTCAGGTGGCCTCCTTGGCTCTGGCTTTGCCTCAGGTTGTTTTCACTCCTCTTGCCTCAGAGCTGTCTTTCCTCCTCAGCTACTCTTCTTCCTCTCTTACTCCTGTGGTGTTGCTCTTCCGTGCAAATACATGTAACTTAAATCACATTTGCTCTGGTTCCACCTTCCGCTCTTTGTATTTGAGTATTAAATTTCACTTTATTTTGAATCAAACCACATCACATTTCTTTTTGGGGTCACAGAAGCATGTTTGGCATGTTTAAGTTGCCACTGTGAGGTTCTTCTCCAAACAGAATTCAAACCATTATGTTACAGTCTGTACCAGACCCTTCCTAGCAGCTGTGTTTATACAGCTCCTAGTAAAATGGGTCCCTGATTAGGATTTTTGAATAGCTCATTCACTGAAAAAATGGTGTTTTGAACCAGCTAAAGCTATTTAAAAAATCGGGATAATATATGATTAAAAGTTTTGGTTTGAAGAAATGTCAGTGGCAACACCCTGCCAAATTTTAGGCCCAAAACATCATCACCATTAATATCACAAAGATTAAGTTACCGGAATTTAATTGGGCAAGAAGTGGTTTTCTTTTGCTTGTTTAAAAAAATAGCTGAAAAAATTCATTTGACAGAGATTGAAAATTATATGTTCAGAGTAGTCACCCAGAATGATTAAGTTTGGTAAATTATATGAAACTGAGGACAGGTTCTTTATCTTGGAATTGTCAAGCAACAGTAATTTGGGGGCAACTTGATGCAGAATAAGAAACTGAACATTAGAGCAGTTGTGGGGTTGCTTCACAACTACCAAGACAAGCTGTTTGAAACACCAAAACCCATCCTCGACTCTGAGCGATGCTGATATGCACTACAGGGTCTGTGTGTAGGGCAGGTGGCTTGTAAATACCCGATCTGTTCCTGCCATGCTGGGCGATCTCTTTATGAGGTTGGAGAAGCGGTAGTTGCTGTGCCAGCAGCAATGCCTTCTGGCCTATAGGGAACCCTACAGGCTTGAAAAGCGTTAAGGCTGGGAGGAAAAGGTACTTCACCTGAGCTCTTCTTCACTGTGGAGTTAGCAGCTGCATTTCCAATATTCTGCAAGTTTGGTTACATGCTTTCTTGCTGTGGATACTGGCGTTGAACAAAACCAGTTAAGCGTGCATTAAGGCAGGGAAACACGAGCGCTGCTGCTGCTCCATTAAACTGGAACACATGATTAAAGGACAAAAAGCTACTTCGGCTGACAAACTCCGTACTTAAATGTTTTTTAAATGGTAAAGTAAGAGCAAAGATTTATAAGCTTGTGTCATGATCCATAAATCTAAATCTCCTCTTGTCCTTTTACTCTAGACAAATGGCTTGTAGAGGAAATTGTAGTGGGTTTGGATAAGTCTAGGTTTCAGCAGTCAGCCCTCTGAGGTCAGACATGTAAGAAACATCTGTAATTGTTTGAGGAATTTGGCAGACGATCTTGTACTTAAATCACGTTTTCCCCTTTGAAAGTTGGAAATGTCCATGTATAAATTAGACACACAAGCCACATACCTCTGCATTTGTGGAATTAGAGAAGGTATCAACTTGCTGTTACCTTGCAAATCCTACTGCAAGGTCAGAGCAAGTTGATACCTTGCTATCGTAAAAGAGACCAGCTTAAGGATCTTTAAAACTGTGTACCTCTTTTGTGCCCCAGAATAAAATGTAATAGTTTTAAGGGGAGTTGCCATTAAATGGCAGGCTACTTCAGTGTTTGGAATTTGCCGCTTGGTTTGGATTTTGACTAAGACTAAAATCAAAAGGTTCTTTGAGTAAAATTATACAAACCCTCCTTCCCAGGCAGAATTGCTAAGTTATGTGCAGAGTTGTCACATATTGGGCCTCTGAGGACATTTAGCATACAGTTGTGCGTATCTGTGTCTAGAATCATCTCATCCTGTAATGAGATCATGTGCATTCAAAGCATATTAAATTTAATCCTGATTTTCAGGATTATACCTTGCAAATTTAAAATTGCAGAGTATAAGACAGGCATAACGTTCCTGGCTGCTCGTTAGAAAAAAGTGAGGCCCGGCTCATTGTGAAGTAGGTCGTTGGTTCTACCACTGAAAGCAGAATTCGGTAAACGGACTTCAGTGGGAGGTTCAAGCTGATGCCTGGTGACCTTTGTCAAGCAGAACAAATGATTGCTGTGTTTGCTAGAACTGTATTAGTACTGGCTGCTTCTGGTACAGCCTGAGCAAATGAAGTTTAAAAGTCTGGCTGTCTATCAGCAAACTTTTGTCTTTTGATGGAGTCTACAAATGCTATAGTATAGACCCTCCATACTTTTTGGTATGAATAACCTCTGGAGTCTACAAATGCTACAGCAGAGACCCTCCATACTTTTTGTATGAATAACCTCTAACAGCTAAAGACTATATTGATGATTTGGAGACTCATCTGTGATTCTGACCTTGATCACTGAAATGCTGGTAAGTTTACTGTGGAAGTGCCCTTGGTAGCTCTGAGCTCGAGGATGTACTAGATTTCTTCGTAGCAGCATTCGGTGACCAATCTTGCGTGATGCCAAGTCTTTCCATGTTCAGCACCCTGCATTATTCTAGGGACAAGCTTAGCTGGTTGTCAGTAGTACTTCTGAGTCAGGGATTTTTGCTGTGGACTGATTGAGAATCACACTAGGGGGAACGATGGTGGAAGAATTGTCTCCCTTGAAGCCACTCCTGGAACAAAAAATACCCCTACTGTATTCAGTATGTCACTACTGTAGCACCATGGAAAACAGACTTACTGTTTTCTTGCAACACTTTGTGCCACCTCCTTTACTCTTGTTTTCCTTTATGTCCTTTGTACTTTCTCCTTGCTGCTCACTCTCCTACACTCATTATTTCACTCTGTTTTCTCTTATTATTCCTTTACACACTTAATCCGAGGCAGTCAGTTCTAACTGCTTTTTTTTTTTGCCTTTACTCTGTGGGAAACATCCACATCCTTTCTGTTCCCTTCCCAGGGCTTTTTTGTATGCCAGCACTGGCACATCTTAGCCAGCTTCAAGCCTCCCTGCTCCTCTAGCCAAGCAAGTAGTCGATTGCAAGGCTGGGCGCCTGACTGGACTCAGCTCCCTTTGGGATATTCTTCGTGGCCGCTGCCACGCTCGCTGCATGGCCCAGTTTCTCTGTGGAGGTGGCAGGAGGGGTTGGCATAGAAAGTGCAAAGCAATCTGGCATCTTCCACAACTGCAACTTTTTTTCCCCATGAAGAATATAGATTCCCTTTTCAGGAGGATTAACCTGTTTGGAAGATACTTTTCACATCTTCAGGGGAATACAGTGCAGTATTTCTCTTGCAAGCCTATCTGAACCACTTCAAGAAGTTGCAGTGAGTATGTTAGAGCTGATTGGCAGTTGTCAGTCACTGGTTATACATCTTCAATGTTTTTCCGAGGCAGGCTGAATCGCCTGATACAGCTCTCTGGAATGTAGCAGGAGGCAATGCAGCATTTTCATTTAATTGCTTGTGGAGATAGCTGCAGGATTGTGGTGTCAGAAAATATTGCTAAATCTCAGGGGATTTCCTGGCATTTTCTTGCCACAATAAGGTCATAGCTGTCACAGTGGCTTAGTACAGCCACAGAATACATGTATGATTATGCAGCCTGAAAATGTAGCGCAATAATAAAATACTGTATTTACGTATCTGTGACTTGCAGTCGAGTCTTCTAATGCTACTTTTGTCCTTTCCTGTATTGTTTAAATGTGTATTTCTCATATTTGAAGTTTATAAAGATGTTAAGAAGAGTTGTATGCTGTCAGTCTGGTCACATTTTGCAGCCAGTCTTAAATACGGTCCTACTTGTGAGTTTGTGTCTCTCAGCTGTCTTTATTACCTATGCATTTCGGTTTTGTAAATCCATATTTATAAGGAATGTGTTCCACAGTGGAACTGCCATTGCATTGTTAATACCAAGATGACAAGTGGCCTGAAATTTGAGCAAACATAGGCAGTTTCCACTTGAGTTTTTTCAACTGTCCTGAAGCCCAGCCAGTCCATGTTGTGGAACATTTGCAAAGTAAGATTAACGCAGTGCAGAGCTACCAATGAATTGCAGGAAAGCAGTCACTTGAGACGAAAATGAGGTTGCAGTGTCTCCACCCCTCCCTTAGCAGGTCAAAAGCTAGCTTTGTTTGAGAATGTAAAGGTACCTACTTTTCTGTGTGTCGTAGCTGAGATCTCCTTGTTCAGGGTTATGGCCACTGTATGCAAAATATTAGCAGGAGTGGATTTTTTCCAGTAGAAATTATCTTAGTTGCAGAAGTGTGAAAAAGGCTTTCTCTGTATTGTGTTTCTGAAGATCCTTTTCTCACACTATAATCTTTGTGTCTATTCCTCTTGTCTCCTGTGAGATGTTTCAGTTCAAGCATTATGATTTAGTCAGAAGAGCGTTCGCCCTGTGAACAATATGAAGAATGCTCCAATTACCCTCTTACCTGTGTCTGTGGGATTAGACCATGAATTGTTAGCTGAAAACATCCCTGGCAGGTTGCTCATATGCACAATCATTCTGGCACAAGCAGAACTGCTTATGTAAGTAGAAAAACTCAATGTGATCTTGCAATGCTACTTAGCAAAGTCATAGGCACACCGGTCACGGTAGAATATTCCTGGAGGAGCTTTCCTGATGGTTCTTTGTGCTTTTACTATTTCCATATGTCATGGCTTTGGTGCCTCTCATTTCTGGGTTTGTTTTTAGCAGGAGCTTTGTTTTCTGTTATACATTTGAGAATTCACTGTTTTGGTTTTTTTCTCCCAGAGCTTAAATTGGAGAGAGATTTTTAGTATGTCTTGCAGAACAGATCTGAAATCCAAGCTAATCAGACTAATCTGATAAAATAGGTTTTAGAATTAATCTAACACCAATCTGCTGCAGTATTTATTGTCTGTAGCCACAAGAGGGGAGAAAAAAAAGCCCACGTGTAGGATGGCTGCATTCAGCTACTGCAGCAGCAAAGACTTTCCCAAGAACACTGCACGTGCTAATCGCAGTCCAGTGTGTTAGCCTAAACTTGTTAATAAATGTTTGTGCGCAAACCCAGCCTCTCTGAGAAAGGAGAGACTGAGCTGAAAATCATCCTTGGAAACCTGGAGGATTTTTAAGGTGAATGGGGAGAAGAGGAGGAGAAACATGATTTTCAGGCTGTAATGAAAGATGGCTTTGAAGGACGCGTGCATGTGCAAGGAGCCTGAGGGAGGAAGTGGAAGAGAGAAAATTCAACGTCTTTAACACTGACAAATCGCCTGGCTATGCTTAATGATCTGACAGCATCTTCTCACTGGCTGCATCAATGTTAGGGCTATTCATCACTTTTATAGATTCATAGCATTAGGTAACACAACTTTTCTATCAACACATGTGTTTGTTTCCCTGCCTGGTGAGCTGAAGAAGAGCTTCTTACAGTTACTTCAGCAGGGGAAGCACACATGCGAGCAGGTTGTACTCTATTTCAGATGATGTGATTTATGTCTCAGAACCATTTTTGTCTGCCACAAGCATTTTAAAGTTGAGATGTTGATTCCAGAAACTTATTTTGCTATTCATCTCAAAGGTTTGGTCAAAGGTTTCTTCTTATCAAAATAGTTGTGTCTTCATAACCCTCTTAGTGAGATGTCCCAGAGTTCCCTTTGATGCAGTTTAGGAATGGCTGAAAGAAATAAAACAGACAAATGGAGAGGTTGTCATAAAGATAGCATTTGTTTTGGGAAGCAATGGTTTCTTTACCATTTATTACTGGGAAGCAGCTATGTCATCACACTTGTTGGGAGACAGTCGTATACAGCTGCTGGAAAGAACTGATTTTTAGAAAGCTAATCTATAAGAAGTGTTATTCATCACACTGATCCACTGAGAGGCCTTGATGCTGGCAAAACTAATGGGTATACTGTAACATCAGCAACCATATTGGAATAAGAAATTACACTCTTTGGGTCCGGATTTCTTCATGTTTAAAATGTTTTTGTGTGAAGGTCTTGTTGATGGTTTTGGTGGTGGTGGTTATATTGGTCAGTCACGTGATTTGCCATAGGTGATAGCTTTTGGACCAGGAAGGACTGTCCAGTGTTTATGCTGCTAAACTTTAAGAAAAGACTTCATGTATAAAGTGATGAGATTTTGTGGCCGACTAAAGAATGTATGGAAAGAGGAACTGCAGGACTGGAAGAGGGAGGATTCCGCTTGCAAATAATATAGAGGCCAGACCCTGCTGTTTATGCTATGGAGTTTCTGTCGTATTCCTTTAAAGTGATGGTGAGAAGTCATTCAGAAGTGTGTTCTGATTTAACCATGCTTATGAGCTTTCTTGTTTTCACTAAGTATATTTGCATATCTGAATTTCCCTAAGGGAGACCTTCTAAGCAGAGTTTAAATTAAACTTTAACATTTGCCAGAAGAAAAATGAACATTGTATAACTGATCACAAAAACTATAGCTTATGCCTGAGTGCAAGTATCAAAGAGAACTTTGGCATTGCTAACACAGTATCCTATGCAAATATTCATAATTGAATTAATCCTTTTCCAAAGGACCAGCAGAAATCTTTCAATAGCACATAAGCTATTTGAGGGAACAAGTGCTTAACAAGCCCTGAGGCTTCAGATCTCAAAACAATTTATATTCTGCATTGACACTTGCAAATATCTTAAAAACAAATTTTCAAGCTCTTATTCTCTTACTAAATTTGTTGTAAATTCTGTATATTGTGAATTTAGCCGTAACTTACATGCCATGCAGAAATTCTGTAAGAACGGGGCTTTCATCATGTCAGTCTGGAACTGGACAATCTCAGCTTTAAGTTGGGATAGAACAAAGCTGTAATTGATGGTTGGCCAGGTCTCTTTGCCAAGCTGCTCATTTTGATCATTCATAGCAAGAGGCCCTTATTTTGTAAAAATCCTTTTGTTGGTGAAGACAGCAGACAGGTTCTCTTCTGTCCTCGGAGAGGGTGGCATGGTGCCAGTGTCAGCAGCCAGCAATCCAAAGCGTTGTGTTTAATCAGAAGATTATTTTTTCCTTTTATTGGCTTTTCCTTTCAATATCACCAAGCATGACATGTTGTAAAACAGTATCACTAGTTGAACAAGGGTTGGCTAGCATCTCTAAGCCTCCTGGCTATGCTGATAGCAAAGTGAACATTTGGCTTGATGTGCAGCCAATAGAGACTCCCAGGAAACCAAACAGGGAAAACACACTTGTCAATGAATGGGCCACGTGCCTGGTGAAGAATTAGGGAAGAGGAAGCAAGATGCACCTGCATATAAGAGCTATACTGGGGCTCACATTCTCTTTTTTTTTCTTAGGCATTCCAAGCATCCGCAGTTTCAATAGCATGCCAAATACCTGAGTTTTCAAGCTATAGATCCCATCCATTAATGGTCTGCGGTTACATTAGGATGTATTTATTTTAGCCTTAGGCTGGCCGTATGCAAGTTAGCTTCTAAAAGGAGATGGTAGTAGAGCCAGATCAAATTAAAGATTTGTACTCATCCCACTGAACACAATGACTGCAAGAGGTTGCGCTTTGCATTGAATCATATAGGAAAAAATGCCTTTTTTTTTTTTATTAGAGGGATGATGCTAGATTCAAAACTTTTTTATCCTCAGAGTCTGCAGCAGTGACTGCATGAGCATCCCTAGTGTGCTATGCCATCATGCAGAAATCTGGTCATAAGTTGGAGTGCTTGTGGTGGAGAAAAAGTCCAGCGTAGTCTGCCAGCTCCTATATCTGCAAACAGCCGTGTTCGTTCATCTTTGTTCTGTGACTTCTCTGGGCTTGGAATGGAAAGTTTAGCAGAGTTTGGCGTGAGTGCACGAATGGATAACTCTCTGCTTGGCAAAGTAGGATATGTGAGCTTCCAGAAGCCTGCATTTTCAGGGTTATTAAATATTTTAAAACTTAAATGAATATACTCCCACCTTTCTACAGTCTATATTGTAACCTATGAATATTACGCTTCTAATGGCCTGTGCTGCCAAAGGCAGATGATAGAACTTCACTGTACATACGGGAAGATAAGTGTACCTTCATGGTAATGTCCCTTTAAATTAAGATTTATGTTTGTGGATTTGACTCATTTTACTGTTATCTTCAGTGTAAATGCCCAGCGTTGCATGTACCATTTTCAGCCAAAGTTGCATTTTATTAGCTTTTCACAACCAATAGGTAGGGCAAACAATAATCAGTTAATCTACTGTATGAATAATATAGCTGCTAAAAGATCAAGGACCGTTGCGTGGTACGGTCAGATGCTGGTGCTAGTTTGTCAAGGCTGGGTTCCCTTGAAAGCAAAGGTTTCAGACTGCTGCCTTGACTTGCGGTTGTTCTTAATGCCCATTTTACAGGAGCTGCTTCTGTCCATTCTTTCTCCTGTTAGAGATCCTTCTGCAATGGAACTGTTCTATGATTGATAACTGCGTGAAAAGATTTCAATAATGGGAAAGTAAAAATCCACAAATGGATCTCATGTGCTACGGTGCCCCTACTGAATGTCACTTTTTTCCAGCAGACACCATGTGGCAGCTCTCGAGGAAGTGGCCTAATTTGTTCTGAGGATTAAATTTTTAAGCCCCCATTTCTAACCTTATACCTGCCTTCTCAAGGAGCTGGGACCTGAGGGTGGGGGGATAAGGTGTGGTTATGCATTTATGTAAATATGAAGCATTGACTGGAAATTGCAGGAGGAGACTGCAACCAAACAGCTGTCTGCAAATTTAGTATTTATTGCAGAGTTAAACAAAATGCCTCATTGTTTAGAGCATTATTTGCCTTGGGCATTGGCTTAGATAGTCGCGTTGGCTGAAAAGAATTTCCTAACTCCCTTTTCCACACAACAGAAGATTAAGTAGATAACAGCAACAATTGGCTGTTTTGATCTGGCCTTGACATATGTTCCAAGCATCTACTTCATGATCCAACTAAATTATTTTTCTCTTTCATGGCAGCAGCACTCTACTCCTACTTTACCGTCACTGCCACTTATGCTCCATCAGGGGCTTCTTTCTGAGCTTTCTTTCTGGTCAAAAGTGAACAATTTTAAAAGATTCCTGCTGCACAGCGTTTAAATTCTTTATGCACAGGGAGTGTTCCTGACATGTTAATAACATGCAAAGTCTTCTGGAGTTACAAAAAAGCTCCATTGAAGGAAACAAGTTCAAAGCAGAAGTAAGAGGAATTGTATGAGAAAGCTTTAGTATTCTTGGTAGACAAGAGCCCCCAACAGTTGTAATGCTACATGGGGATGGTAATGAAAGTTGCAGACACTGAACTACAGAATCTTTCTGTGGAGAGCTTTCCCCTGAAATTTCACTGGCAGTTCTCATGCACCGTCCCACTGTCTGCTGCGAAAAGGCTTCTGATCGGTAACATAAGTGGGTCACATAAGTTTCCTGCATCTTGCCAGGCCCCCGGGCAGCTCTAATCAAGCCTTTTTCAAAATGCTTCCTTGTTTTCTGAACAGAATTTATCAGCTGGCACGGAGCAGTGATTTAACTAGTTCAGTCCTTGATGCAGTTGGGTCTTGTAGGAAAAACTGTAAAAGTCCTGCTTCCCTTTCTGTGTGCTGCTCTGTAGAAGGCGCCATCAGGTACAGCAAGGTGTCGGTGACTGTGTTGCTGGCCATCTCCTCTAGAAGGCAAAGATGAGGCTGCTGTCGTCCCTTTTGACCAGGGTCGAGGCTGGCTCCGGCTGGTGCTCAATTCCAGCTGTGCTGGCAGGTCATTTCTTGATTCCCTGCACTTCATACTACAATCCTGTTCGTGTCAGGTCTTTGTTCACAAGGAAGGAATGCACTAATACACAGGAAAATGGGTCCTCCTGTGTGCTTAGGTAGAGGTGTTGGTCTATTAGTCTGTTTTTTATTAGTCCACATTGTAAGTGTTGTGGTTTGGTTTAACTGTAAATATGGAATGGACCTGGAGCCTGACACAGTGGAGTTGCAGCTATTGGTTGCAAAAGCTTTGAAGGGCCGGAGTTCGCAGCCACACCAAGGTGAAGCATAACTGGGAGTATCTGGAAGCTGAGCATGTATCTTAGTTTGAACCATTTTCTTCTCACACAGCTGTAATGGTGGGAGATGAGGTAGCACTAAATGATTATAATACCAACAGCACTGTGTTTATGCTTCTTTAGTTCCTGTGTTGTGAATATCTCAGCAGCCTGCAAACACTGCAGGCATGACCACTTTCATTGTTTCAAAAAACGGTGTTTCAACACGCAGACCACCCGGTGACCGAGAGTTAGGGTAGATTATGAAGAATCGGTGCTGAGCAGCTAACTAGCTGCAGTTACTGAACTTAAAAATACCAAAGTGGACTGGCTAAATAGGTTTCTGCATCTGCATTGCAGATTTGCACTGATCTAGTAGATCGATGCTAGGCTTGGCTATGCTAATGCAATTCTTCTCGTGGACTGCAGTTAATTACCCAGGACTGGCTGGCAGCATCCACCTGTAAGGTTGTATCCACTCTGCAGAAAGGGGATGCTTGGGGAGCAAAACATTTCAAGGTGACTCTCACAGTCTAGCCTCCACTTGTGAGCGGTATGATACAGGAAAGCCCATCTAGCACTGGGGACAACTTTGCAACAACTGATTGACTAAAATGTGACCGTATGCAACTGAAAATTGAGGGGAAGATGAAGCAACACATTATTATGGTGCTGTATGGTTTGCCTTTCACTGAGTATACAGAAAATGCCATCGTAAAAACCAAACATAAAACGTGCCTTTCCTATTTACTAGAAAAAGGACTTTGTGCCTACTGAAAAACCAGAAATTGCCAACATTCAGAAGCTGCCAGAGAGATAAGAAGCAAATGAACATCCTTTCTGAAAACCTTTTTTGATCTAAAGAGTGCAGTTCTTATTTTGCCTCTCTGCCTTCACTAACTCCTGTGGAGGCACGCTGCACACGACTGTTTGTAGCACTGTTTGCACACAAAGCAAGGTGTGGTGTAAGAAGTAGCTTTCGACACCAAAGCAAAGGACAAACAATAGGTTTCACTAATTAGAAAAAAAAATATGTTGTATTGGTTTGTTCAGCCAACAACTTTACTAGGTAAAAAACCCCATAATGCCGCGTCCTTTTCAGTAGAGGTTATCGAACAAATCTTTCACATTTTTATCAGTCTGCAAATCAACTCGACACAGTCATTGATTCCTAAAATTTTAGGCCAGGTGATAACTGCTGGACTCAAACCCGTTTAGGACCCGCTAGCGCAGCCACATGGGATCGGCACTTTCACCATTTAACACGGCTCTGTGAGGCAGCTGCAGATCATTTACTCTGTCTCCTGAGTCACAGTTTAGGAACCCTTAATCCAAAATGAATGCTGTAAATCATCCCCTGTGGACCCGGCGAAGTCATCCGAGCTGAAGACGGATGGGAAATTACAACAATTTGCAAGAGAGATGTTTCAGAGAGGTTCTGCTTTTTGTGATTTGTACTCGTAACTCGGGGCGGGGGCGCTGGAGATTTAACTCTCTTGCAGACAACTGCTCAGAGCCTGTGCGCGGTTTCGCTGAAATTTCCTGAACTCGGTGTGGTATGTGTGCATCATGGGGTGGCGAAAAAAACAAGTCACGCATTCTCTAGCCCGTCACCACGGGCTTTCTTCCTGTTTGAAGGGAGCTGAACGCTTTAAGTTCTTTTCTTTGCCGCTGATTGTGCTGTCGTAAATGAGCAACGCAAGATTATATGTAATTTGAACAATTCAGTGCCTGTGTGTTTGTGAAGGTGAGCGTTCGGAGTGGAGTCTTACATGTAGAAAACAAAACCCTGGTAGAAAGTGAAATCTGTTTCTCCTTGCCTGCTCCTCCCCTCTGCTGCCCAGGCAGCCTTTCTGCCAGAAGCCCGCACCCGGGCTGACTTTGAAGAAGGGTGCAGCTTTGTTGAAATGGTTTAACTACGCAGATGCCGCACTGACCCTCGCCCTGCAGGGAGGGGTGGTACAGAGGGTCCTGTGGGAGCACGCTCCCTGGAGAGGCTCTTTGCTTTTTCTAGGTCTATTAAGATGTTCTGGATTCACTTTATCCCCTTCTGTGTCTTGCTGGCACAAACTGCGAAGAATTTAAAACCATTCCGGTTCAAGGCTGGGTTCTGCTGCCTTGGCATCTGTTACTATTCAGAACGAGGATACTCGCATTTTCTTGCTGGATGCGCTCACTCTATCTTTAGCAAAACCATATCATTATCTCTAGCTTTTTTTCCCCAACATACACAAAAAGTCCCTGTGTATTCAAGGGAAGCAAGGAATAGTAAAGGAGCTGCTGCATATCAATTACTAAGGACAGAAGGCAGATGCATTTTCTCATCTCGCACTTACAAAAACTAACATGGAACTCTTGCTTTTCTTTTGAATAACCTTTGAAGGAGGGCTATTTTCTGTAGTGCCGTTGCAAGCCTGGAGTTTTGCAATTCAAAAATACTAAGAAGTCTTGAGTATTTATTAATTCAGCAAAGATGATTGGTTTTTGTTTGTGGCTGGAAGGGATTCATTCAGACCACAATCTCCACATGTCCCAGGGGCTGTGGTTTGCCTTGAGCTGTCATGGGGAGGGAGAAGAGAGAATATGATGCTTTAGAAAGTAAATACAGAGTTAAAGTGCCTGTATGGGCAGTGTGCCATTTTGAGGGAAAAGCAGGATCCAAGCAGTCTTTTGTTTAATTACAAAAAATTAAACAAAAGCAGATTTGTTAACTTGTTCATTACTTGATTGATCTGGTATTGTAAAAAAAAACCCAACACCTAAATCCATGCTGGTATCTATGTTTCATGTTGAACAGCAAATGTTGAAGAGTTGATAAAATGAGTGTGTCACTAGTGCCCGAGGATCAAACAATGTAAAAGGCTCTTTTCCGAACTGCAATGTATGGAAACAGGCCTGTAAGTGTGCCAGAAAATTAGGTATAAGCTGTGCAAGTGAGAAGCTCTGGGAGGGCTGCTCTGAATGAAGATGAGGAAGAGGGTGGGCCCCACTCCATGGCTGCATCTCCATGCCCGACCTGCAGCTGTGTAAATCTATTGATTTAAGGATTTACTAGCCTGTTGCTGATAATCACTGATTTCAGCCATTCTTTCAGTAAATCTGTGTCTATCCCTAGGTAGTGAACTTCTCTTGAGACTCGCTATAACACTTTCTAATTAATTTTTATTGACATACCTTTGTATTCTTTTAAAAGGAAAACTTCCCCACACTGCTGAGGGAGGGCAGTTAGTGTTAAAGGTGAGGTGTTCCTAGAGTAAAAAATTTGCTGAACTCTGGAATATATAGGCAAGCTGGTGAAAAAATAACCCTCGATGAGGTCACTTACTCTTAACTACTTGACTGTACTTCCTCAGATAAATAAAAAAGCCTTTTTTTTAGTCCAGTGGGTGCGTGAAAAAATATTTGTAGAATTCAAATGTGCATCCTGGAATTAAGGCATGAAAAAGGGACTCTCTTGGCTCTGAAAAAGAAATTGCTTTTCACATTCACCAAAGGGAACTTCAGGGATTTAGCTTCCCAGAACATGGTTCAGTTTTACCATGTTCTTGCCCTTTGGAGTCAGGTACAGTACTACATTTTGAGCAGTTATGAAGTTATTCCTTCAAAGTTCTCTTCAGAATACGAACTGTAGCTCTGTGCTTGGATTTTCCAATAGTCATGTTAAAAAAAAAAAATCTCTACCAAAACTTTTGACAGCGCCATATGAGACCAGGAAGATTGGAGCTGTCTGTGTTATGTTACAAGTTTATAAAACAGCTTCAGAAAAGGACTGTAGTGACTGGGATACTCTGATTTTTTTTTCATTTTTTTCCCCCTCAAATCAAAGGAGGTGAAAGCGCAGTTCTAACTTCAAACTCCCGGAGTTTGAGACGTTTTCTAGTATAAGCCAAAGCTAGCTTGCCTGTGGCATATGACTTTCAGGAAATATTCAAGGGAGGAAGGGCAGGAGGGATAAGGGGTTGATTCAGAAAAACTGAGCAGTAAATTATTTTCATTACACTGTGACAGCTGTTCAGCAAGAAGTAAACACTCATCTTTTTCTGAAAAGCTAAACGATGGTCCCTACTATTTAAATTAAATCAAGGGGGAAAAAAAGCATGAATTATGAACTTCAGCAGAGTTCAGAGCAACTGGGTATTTAAAAAGTATGCATACTAATGCTAACTATTGCTATTGGAAGCAATGGTAGTCCTCCACAGACAAAACATCCCACAGTTCACATCTGTATCCAAACCTCTTGCTTGAAAGTTTGGCCTGGACATTTCTCACCAGTTAGATCATAAGATGCTTGACTCTTCTCATTCTGGTCCCAGCTGGGAATATGGAAACTGCAATGCTTAAACTGAATATTCACTTTGATTCTTGGAAATGGGCACAAGCTTCATCAAATTATGGCCACAGAGTTGGAAGATGTTTAGTTCATCAGGCCCAGAGCATAATTGTACCTTTTTTGATAACTTTGCGGTTCTTCAGAAAAAAATAGCCCCCAAAATCACAAACCCATAGGTTTCTGGTTAATACTGAGGTATTAGTAGGGAGCGTGACAGAACAGCTTATGTCCACTGCAGTGTGTGAGCAAGCTGCTCCTCTGTCTTTAAAAATGCTGGGGCTTGGGGTAGAGCTAATAATACGCAAGTAAAGCAATGACACTTCCCCCTGCCGTTGTGGCTGCCGGTGAGATCCTGCCTTGGGACACTTTAGGGTGGAACTGGCAAGAAACACATCTATATACCAGGTTGGATCCCGTTTCCCTGTCTCTGTAATTAAGATACTATCATCTCTTAGGATGTTTTCTAAGCAAAGTAATTTTGTTTTCTGTCAACCTGAATTGAATACCTGTGCACCAAAACAAATACTGGAAGACTCCCTTTATATTTTGTCCAAGGTGACAGAAACATTTAGACCTAAGATGGTGATGCTGTGTTTCATTATTTAAATAAAAACAATATCACCGTTAATGTGACAGTTGCTATGGATTGTTTCAGGTTTTTATTGCTCCCCAAAAGCATTTTTGTTTTTGATAGGTCCTGTGATAAGATATTACCTGCAGGAGAAGCTGCCCCCAGAAGCCTGCCCTAATCCTGTTAGATGGCGAGCAGAGATGTTGCAGTCGTCGGTGTGCAGGCAGGGGAGGCTTGGGACTTGGTTTGTGCTGTTAAAATTGGAAACACTTAATCTAAGCCAGGGGATCACAGTCACTTAATAGTTCGAGAAGACTGTGGCCGCGCTTGTACCTCAGTGGCTCTTTTTGGTGTCTGTTGAGAGAGTGCATGGGAACAGCCGTGAATCTCCTGCGTGTGCCACCTTTGCCTCTGAGCCTGGGACGTCTGGCTGCAGATCTGCCCGTGGGCTGCGAGACCCGCAGAGGCACCTGAGAATGCCTTTGCATTGCCACGTGCCCAAACTGTAGCAGCGATAGCAGCATGTTCCTCTGCTGTGTGAGGATATGTGTGTTACTGGTCGGTCGTTTGATTTAGCAACAGGGTAATGGGAGGGAGAAAGAGGAAACGGAGCCTGAAAGTTGGTGATTTTTCTGGGAGACTCAAGGGAAGGAGAATAGCTCCATAGAAGGAAAGAGAAGACAGATTTCTAGTAGAGGTGTTCAGAAAAAGGCTGTTCTGACCCAGCCGCTGCCTGGGGGCGTCCCTTCCCAAAACTAGAAAGTGGAATGAAGATGATGTTACTGAGGAAGGGTGGAGATAATGAGAGCAAGCTAAAGTTCGATGCTTTTTTTCCTTTGCGTTCCTCCATTTGCATTCAGCATTTAGTTTTGTAACATTTCCACCAGGCTAAGCAATGTAATTTTGTTTTATTATTGTTATTGCACCCTTGGTTTTGTTTTGAACTGCATACATCTCTTGTTTGCAATATAATCCTATGTGTTTGCTTGCTTGTGTGTCCCACTACCCTCTGCTGGAAGAAATGAGGATTTTTCAGCTGTGTCCTCGTGCCCCAGAACAGTCCCAGTCCTCCAGCAGGAACGGGCTGTGAACTGGTTTGGGAGGACCCCAGTGCTGCCCTGCTGTTGCTGGCATCCATCCTGCAAAGAAAAGGCCTGGTGTATAAAACGTTGCCTGGTTTCAGAACAGCGCGTGGCCAGGCGAGGTGGTACGCATGGGGTCCGTGATGGCAGGGCGCTGAGTTGGATGACGTGTCCTATTCTGTTTTGTTACTTTGGCTTTGGCTGTAGTTGTTTGGTCTGGTCCAGTTTATAATTAAAGGTGTTGCCAAACTAGACTAAATCACTGATGATTCTCCTCTGATGTCCTGTCGTGAGAGGTGGCTGGTACCAGCTGGTGCCTTGGGAAGGGGTAAAATGTCCCAAAGCAGGTAGCCGTAGGTTCTTCCCAAATGCAAAGTGTGCTTTATAGGTTGAAATGTAAAGGTCTCTTGTATTTTTCTTTTCTGAAATCTCAGCTAAAGTAATTCTGATATCTGCCCCCCCCCCCGCCCCACGCCCNTCAAACAAGAGAGCTCAGATTAGGACTGGCTTCCTTTCCCTGCATAAGCAAGCTATTGCATAGATAAAAGAACGTGCGTAGCAGCTCTGAAGTGTGTTATTCAGGCCATGGACAGGTATTGTTTCCAGATTTCAAGGCAATACATGATCCAGACAAGTCTGCAAGAACCTCTGGTCTTAATTAGTTATAAATTTCCTGAACAGCTCTCTGAAATTGTGGAAGACATTTAACTGCTACTACCAGCCTCACAGGATTTTCCTTCCCCTCCTTTGTACAAGTCTCTCTAGCTGCCCCAGCACTGCAAAGAGCAGCTGGCAGATTTGTCAGAGCTGCTGGATATCGGGGTGCGTGCCCTACCCAAACACCTGCCTTGTGGCGGCAGCGTCAGACCTTGCCTGCAGCTGGACGGTCCTTCATGTCCTTCCAGCTCAGGCCATGCAGTGTGCCTGATGGGGCCAGCTGGCATCTCACTGCTCGTTGGTGGAGCAAGTGGCACACGTGGTAGAGAGAAGGTCCTCCAAGAAGATATTCCCTGCTAGCGTCCACTACCCTAAGCAGCCCCTGCGGCTCTTTTCAATGTGAAGTTTTAACAAGGCAACTTGCTCTCTGATGCAGACCCGTAATGGGCACCCTGACACCCAGGCTGGCTGGGATTGAGCTCAGACACCTGGGCTGTCTCTGCTGGTGTCCTCTGCTTTTCGTCTTTTTCCCTGCATCTTGGAAAGCACATTATGTTAACCCCTGCTAATCCACTGAGGATGTGATCACAAAGTTCAGAGCTCATATATCAAATGTTTCTTAGGCATATTGGCTCATTGTTAATTTAAGTGGCACATACTTTAATCTAATAGATGCTGTCTTTTACTAAAGTAATTTCTCCAGTAGCTGTAAAGGGATGGTATCTTGTGAAATTTAATTTATTTCTACTGAAGATCATGTGGGAAAAGAATATCTAAAAAGTCAAATTAACTTTTCAACAAGGGTAATATAGACTATATCTTTTCACTGATGTCACCTTCCCCTCCCTATCTCATAATACTTTTTTACCCGTTTCTGTCTCTCATCACAGCGTACTTATAATGAGCTACCTTGCTTCCACTACACTGCTGTCTCATGAATTCAAACACTGGATGTGTACTCGATGTGTTCTGCCAGTATGTGGCTGGGGAGTACAGAGAGTGAAGTCTGTACAAATCCTTTTGTGCCTGTAGCTGATATCACCTCAGGCACGTCTGAATTAGGCTGCTGATAATTTGAACTTATTTTAAAAAGCGACTCCATAGGAGCAGCCCACCTCACCTTTCTGCATTGTCGGTAGATTCATGCGTGCATTGGCAAGGATGAGGGCAACAGGGAGAACACTGGCGAGCAGCCGTCAGGCAGGGAGGAGCTATCCTGTGCATTTTTACTTTCAGAGGGGCATGGGATCTGGCAAGTGCAATTCTATCTATCCAACAAAAACTTGTGTTACAGATTGCTGAGAGGTCTGGAGGATCACGAGGATCACTAGTAGTATAAAATCCAAATAAACTGTGTTCTTCGTTACTCAAGGAAGTAGGACTCTGGTGGACTTGAGGGGCTGCTTCTTTCTAGCGCTGCTGTAGTAGATATGGCATTAGTTTAATAATTCTGATGTTTACAAATTAGAAGCACAAGTTTGCATTCCACATGGCGTCTTTGAAAATGCTCAGAAAGACTCGGTTTGTGTAGCATGTGTGTCCTCTTCAGACACTGTGAAGTATCTTTTGACCTCCGTGGACACGGTGCTGGGCAGCTGGACTGTGATTATTGCTGGAAATGGTGCACACGGGAGCACAGACTGAGGGCAGTGCAGCCACATGCATTGAGAACTCGGCTGTGTTATGAGTTATTGGTTCATACAGCATCTTTTGGAGGTAATTCTCTGATTTCCCATTTAGCAAGGTTTCTGCGGCTTGATAATTCCCTTATGTGAATTTTGGAACGGGCTGGAAGTCATTCAGCTGTTGCAGTACAGAGATGCTGGTGGCCAGCCATATGCAGACAGAACTGCAAAGGAATGTTAACTGGGCAGCAGTTCCTTCTTTTTCTAACCAAATAGATTTAAAACTTTCAGTGTGACAGGGCAACTAGTGTCTCTCCTGCTGTGGTTATTTTGCAGTGACTCCTTACTGTCTTCGTCTTCTGTCGTGACCCAAAGACCACCCATATGCTCAGCTCTCTATTAGCTGCTGGGAAAAGTGGGGTTTGGTTCCAGCTGCTCAGCATGGTACTGATAAAAGTTCAGCGCACGTTTGAGAAGCCCTGGATTACAATCGTCCTTGCCTTTTCCAGCTTATGTGGCATTTTAGGCTTTGCAAAGTTCGGGGCTGAGAAAGCAAACCCAGGAGCTTCACATAAGGGTGCTTGTCTCTAATCTGTGCGCTCACTCTGTAACCTGTGCTCAGAGTCGGCTCAGATTTGCCCATGTGTTGGCAATTGGCTCCTTCCCATGAGGCACCAGAGGGTTTACTGCTGCTCGGGGTGACTCTGCTGTGGCCCATTAGATGCTTTAAGTGCCACGAAGACCTACTGTCTCACTTTGATGTGAGCATTATCCTTCTAATATCAACATGTTATTGTGTACTCTGAAATCCAGCGTACGTATACCCTGGAATCAATGCGCAATGGATGCCTTCAATTTGAGGTGCAAATAAAAAGCTGGGCATTTCAAGCGATGCTACACTATAATAGCATATTCCTCTGCAAAGACATCAACACAAAAACTCTGCCCTGGGCTTTCATATATGTCAGTCAGTAAGTGCTAACCAGCTCTGTGTAGGTCCTTAATTCACTGCAGGACAATGCAAATTTCAAAGCTCTGTGTAGAGAAGGATTTTGCTGGTTTGATCTGTATTTGCAAATGAGCAGAGCCTCTGCCTGTGCAAGCCCTGCTGCTGTAAGCAACTGAATGCAGCTCCTGGCAGCAACCTAGGGCTTTACTACTTTTATGGGGGCTGTACCAGGTTTCTGGGCTCCCTGCAGCTACTGAGCGTGCAGAGAGCGTCTCTACAAAGCATATGTGTTGAGTCCAGCACAATTGAGTCCTGTCTGCTCGCCAGGCACACGACATAAAGTCACATTGTGTGTGTAGCTCGTAAGAGTATGTCCTGCCCTTTGGCTGCAGGGTCAGCCTGTGCCTGTGCAATAGGGCTGGGGTGGCTGGAGGGCTTCTGACCTTGAGCGTGATGATGGATATGTTTATCCCTGTGGTTGTCTCACTCAGAATTGGTTGATGGTATTCTTATTCCTCCTCTATATCTCTCCCACAGCAGTTCACATGACAATAGTGTCTCAGTTTTGGAGACTGTTTAAAAAAGGAGGAAGGGAACATGCTCCAGAGCTTTCAAGCAGCTTTACGGAAAGGGTAGAGTGTATTTTACTTTGGGGATCATGTATAGCCCAGATAAGACTTTTCACTAAGGACCATTATATCTCAAGTTGACTTTTTAATTGATTTAGCTTCTCTGATCTGTACATTGCCAGACAAGAACCACTAGCCTTTGGACGGAGTCCAGGGTGTAATGGAAAGTTCACTGAAACCCCATCAGCTCTTGTTAAACCTGGGTGAATTTCAGCCCAGCACATTTCTTGTGAATAATTAAACAGTTAAGCAGGTGATGGATTTGAACCTCTGTCTCTAGTGTTCAGCTACATTTCAATTAGGAAGGGGCTCATGAAATTCTTGGGGGTTTTGGTGGGGGATTTTTTGCCTCTCACTGCACCTGGAAACCCAGGGTAGATGTTTTGGTACCTCCCACTTATCACCAGCATGAGCTGCTCCATGTGGCACTCAGCTCTTGTCAGTTTCTGTTTTTCAATAGTAAATTCTCCAGTATTTACTTCTCCCTTTCCCATTTTTATGTAACATTCGGAGTTGTTATCCTTTACTTTGATATCACTTTCTCTCAGTACAACTGCTGTACTCACAGTGAGGGTGTAGTGCTATGGCAACAATATATTATCTGCGATCTTGCCAATGAGTAAGATATGGTGCAGAAATTAGTTCATTTATCAAAATCTGATGTGGCAGAGCTGAGCAAAGGACCTGGCTATCCTGAACATCCTGCTATTTTCTCAAGACCTGCCGTTCTGTTTCACGTTGGTTATGACACTCAGATGCATTCTCTCCTGTTTCCAGTGATGCCTTGTTAAAACTGCAGACGTCTTAGCACCTTGGAAAATATTTTTAGATGTACAATAATCTCCAAGTTATCTTTAGTAGTGATAAAAAAACGGAAATTTAGCATGTTTTTTTTCTGTTACTATTCCAGAAAGGTACTTTTCTGTGATTTCAGAGTAGGAAAGAGCATATAAATGGAAAAATCTTATCCAGACCGGGATATGTGAGAAATGTGTTAGATTTTCACTGCTAAATACTGAGAAAGCTCTGCCCTTCTCTGCTCCATGGTGCAGACTGGGCGGTGTACAGCCTTCAGGGTGCTGTCTTGCACCTTCTCTGTCCTTTGTACACACTGGTAGAATAGGCTTTAAGGTACAAGGTTTACATCTAATTCCAAATTCTTCTAAAATGTGGATGTTCAGAATGAGTCAGTTGGTAGCCCTTTCATTCATGGTCCAGCTGGTACAGTGCTGGGTTAGGAGGACTTTCACCTCTGTGTACCTGTCTCATCTCAGCCATCCAGACGGTTGTGCCTCTCGGGGTGGGGAACTTTCAGGCAGCCCAGGACGCTGGGTCCAGCTCCCAGGGTTGCTGGATATCAGGGTAATGTTAGAAATGTTAAATCTTTGGTCAGATCTGGTGATGATTAGAAATTGTTCACATGGATTTTACAGTACACAAATTGGTACACGTTCTTAATAGTCAGGGTTTGGCTAGAAACTCTTGGAGAGGAATCAAACCAGAACAGGCTGCTACAGACTTATGGACACAGTTTGAAAGTTTTCAGTGAAATTAGTACCAGCGCTTAGTCAAATTATGTTTGCTTGTTGACCCCTCTTATCTCATTAGTCCCTACTTCACTGAGCTGCTTCTACTTGCATGCACTGAATCAGCTATTTCATATTATTGTTTTACCACTCTAATGGTGGAAGAAGTTGATTCAAGTGAAGAGGTGCTTTCTTTTTTGTGTTATAAATCCATGCTTTGTGATTTGTGCAGAAATAAATTGTTTTATTGCATATCAGGCACCTGTTTGAGACTGAAGGGAAGGATGTGTAGTAAACCCAGATCAAATATTAGGTGCAGCTGAGCAGCCAAATAGACAATCCCTGGGGTCATCGTCTTAGGTGTGGGTACATATCCAAAGTCTGGGTGCCTGTCTGTACTCTTGAGGTTCCCACATCATCTCTGTGCACTACACAAGCAGATTTTGCTGTCTTTCTGTTAGAAAGAGAAGGGTTGTAGCCTCCTGCTCCATGTTCTGCTCCTCATCTCTGGCCTCCCAGCATCCAGCACCCTGAGGGAGCCTGTGTGCCCACATGCTTGTGCTCCAAGCAGAGTGTAAAATGAACGACTGGCCTTGTTTACTAGGTAAATCACAGACACATCCTCACACAACAGTCCATCAGCAGGAGCGGTGTGCCTCACCCCTGCCCAGTTCAGGAGAGGGTGGTGGGTGCCCAGCTCTGGGCTCCAGGGAAGCAAACGCCAGGGCCTGCAGCCTGTCCCTAACAGAGACGCTTTGAGATCTGCAAAACCAAAGGTGATCCCTTCTCTGTCCTGCAGTGGGGAAGATTGTCTGTCAGTAGTTCAGGTCTCATTTGCAAAAGGCCTAACTGGGGTGGAGGGGAGAGGCAGATGGCTTTCAGTCACTCTGCAAGCCAGTGTCAGAGCCAAGGCTAAAACCTGGTTCTTGAAATCCCAGGCTCCATCCTCTATGGCCTACTGCCTCTCTAAGCATGTGTAAGGCTTTAATAAAAACCACCAAATCTTAACTTAGAGCAGGATTTAAGAAAAGCATCCTATTCAATTACTTAATTATAGGTGAACTATAATTATAAGGCACAAACACATCTTGCTACAAAGCACCGAGCAAAAAAGCAGGAAGGATTATTTGTTGTTTAATTTAGCAGAGGAAGGCAGCTGATGATGCATAAGTCTATCTGACACCTAGCAAGTTGTGTGATCCTATTTGTTAATCTTTTTAACTTTCCATTTTATTAGGATAGGGTTTCAAGAGCAAATAGAATAAATGAGATTAAATCTGTCACCCTGAATTACTCTCCTCTGAGTTATGAACAGAATCACGCTATGTCAGAGAAGTATAATTAAGAGGAAAATGCTGCCTGTGTAATTGTGTGCTTTGTTCAGAAGAATTTGAGATCCATAATTATCTCTAGTATGCCACAGTGGCGTGTGCTGGCTCTTAATTTGTACAGTAAACAAAACCAATGGCGGTTTCTCTCCTGAGCAGTTCTTGATGTAGCATGGCTGGTGCCCGCAGCAGTAGCAGTATTATCCTTCAGGTCTCCTGGTTCGAGTGAGGGATCCAAACTAACTTGGAATAGAGCATCCATTGTCCATTTATTTTCACATCTACCTTGAACTTAAACGTTGATTGTGCAGTGAGGAATAATGGTCGTGGGGAGCAGAGAGTCTTCTGAGCTGTAGATATGCCAGGTGAAGCATGTCTAGCTGCTTATGCAAAAAGCAAGTCATAGGACATCTGGTGCTGTGTTCCATCACTTCATTTTTTGGTGGTCCAAGGGTATTGCCTTTGACCTCTGCAGTGACGTGATCCTGCATGTGCTCCTGCAGACACAAAGGGTGCAGCTTTCTTTGACAATAATTAAGCTGCAATAGGAAAACTCTGGGTTAGGACTTGGTGGTTTTGCTCCTAGATGTCAGTGCACCCTAGAAATCCTGGGGTTTAGTTTTTCTTTCAGAAAAATCTGGTGTTGGTGCTCCATTAGGGGACTGTACACTGCTCTTGGCTCTACTTAATTTATATGGCCCTATAAAATTGTGGTAAGCTTCATGCCATATAATTCCACTGTGAGGTGAGTTGAAGACACAAAGACTGTAGTATCTTGAAATTTTGGGTCCCCTAAGCAAAGAAAGCATTGAATCCCTGTGTTTATCTAGATTCATAACAGCTTCTGTGAGAAAAAGCAACTGAAAAGTTCAGCTAGATTTCTCCCATAGATTGGCGTTACTGCTGCTGGAAGCCAATCTCCTGGAGAGAGGATATGCACAAAGTAAAAAGAAGCTCATTACAGGTCCTGCTCAAATATTTCTGCAGCTTCCTTCTCTAGGTGGAGCGTGCAGAGGGTCAGACTATTGCGTGATGGATTAGTGATAAAACAACCTACCAGACTTGAATTAGAATTTCTGTTACTTTGCCTAAAGTTATGAGTGCATTAGGGGAGAGGGACAGGGAGGGTACCTAGTATTTTGGGACTCCTAGTAGCCATTTTATTTTCTTTTTCATATCTTTGTATAGTTACGAGCCAGGGCTTCATGTCCACATCTGTTTTTATCGGTCAGTCTAGTTTACAAATGAGGCCCCTTTTGTCCCATCTAATTTTATGTAATCTTTGATGTGCGTAAAGATTCTGGGAAGAAAAAACAGAAGGATTGTGAACAGACCTTCTGGCTAATACGTACAATGACTCACTCCATCCTTTATTTCAACTTCCGTGAAGTATTTTCAGATACACTATTTACCCATTAAATGAGCTGTTTAGTTTAGCTTATGGCTAAAGGTTTTCCTAATATTTTGATGTATTTGTTGGGAACATGACAAAGAAAATCACAAATGAGAACATTAACAAATGCTTACGTTAATCATCTGAGACAGCCTCTCTCATTATAATCTTGTTCAGAGTAACTAGTTATCTGTAAGAAAGAGTCTCCTGTCTCTTGGTTTGCCAACTTACTTGACTCTGCTGCCAAGGAAGTCTCTCCTCCATGCTTGACAAGCAATGGGTAACTTCATAATCTTTCTCTGTAGGCAATTACTTCATGGGAAGAAATTCAGTCAGTCATGCCCATTGCCGAATCTAATTTTACTGTAATTTAGAGGGAAGAACTCTTCCCTGGGTAGAATTCATTCTATAACTGCTTATTTCAGGATTTCTTTTGCTTTCCTCCCAAGGATCTGCCAGAAACTGTTGTTAGTGACAGGCTTGCAGCTTGCTTGGCGAGGTCACTGCGGCACATTTCATGGCAAACGAGAAACTTCTGCCTTGCCTTGGTTTTCAGTTATCGGCAGCTGCTTTGAGGAGAACTGAGCATGGCAGCAAGTCAGTATGAACTTGCTGCACGTTGAAATTCCACCTCTTGGGGAATGTAGGGGTCTTAGGGGACCTCATGGAATCAAGCTGTCTTCAGCTGCATCTGTCTGAGCTAGTTCATCTCCATCAGTTGTCTCTTCTGCAAGACCTGCTCCTTTACCCAAGCTCCACAACCACCTGGATGAGATCCTGAGTGCAAGAGAAACAGAGAGAAGTTCAGCTCTCCTCCACTGAGCTCTCAGCCCTTTCCTATTCTCTCAATAGGTGTTTATTTCCTGGGCCTTTCCCTGGTTAACACCAGTCCCAGGAGAAACCCCGTGCTTCTGCTCCCCCTCTGTGGGCTGCAGCAAAGCATCCTCACTCAAGGGAGAAGATTTATGTTTTCCTTCTCCCCTCCTTCCTCAACCTGGAGGTTTGCCCCCAGCCTCAGACATACCTTGCTCTTGGCTTTACAGTTCATTCACCCTGGGAAGGATTTGTCCATCTTTTACTCGCTCCAGGCCAGGCTAATTGAAGCACACACAAGGAAAGGTCCTTTTAAAAGCAGTTTGCAGCAGTGCAATGTTAAAAGCCTGGCTGTGAAGAGGAGAGGAGCACAAATCAATCTCTTCCTGCTTGCTTGCAAAGAAACGGGAGGAGAAAATGTGGTGCCCTTCTAATGCTGGCCACAAAAGCCGCGTTTAACAGTGTCTCTTCAAGGTCAATAACACCATTCTCAACTGTTCAAAACAGCATATTGGTAGCAAAACCAGTGTGAATTAGATTTGAGAGAAGGCTGGTTGGTGGTTGTTGTTTTTTCTTTCTTTCCGCAGGCTTCAGCCTAGCAGACAATCAGATTCAACTGTAGATATATAATTCAGGCAAAATACAGTCCAGAATACGTGGGCTGATGTATGATTTATGCTAGTGGGGGCAAAGTATTGTTGCTGAATGGCTGTCTGCTCAGCAGCTTTGGAGGGGTCCCTGGCTGTCAAGGCAGGTGGAAATCTATGGAGCCGCTCAGTCAGGGGTCTTACTTTTTTCAAAGAGATCCTTTGTCCTACATTTTTCCTTGTTTATATTTGCAAAATTCATGAGATTGATCAGATTTTTCCCCTCAGAAACCCTATAACACCAAATCTCTTTGTGCAGAACAGAGAAGCATATTCGGCCTAGTGTTTAGAGATAAGCTTTAGAGAGAGGTTGGAGATTGCTGAGTGAATAAACACTGCTTTTTATTGGGTAAAGCTGCCTGTAAGACAGGCTGTTTTCTGCCTGGGTCCTGCCCTTCTCTGCTGGTGGGAAGCGTTCTTATTTGCAGCTAGAACGATTTTCCTATAGCTAACAAGTCTTTCTCCATCCTCTTTCCAAAGTCTCCTACTTTTTGTCCTTTACCCTTTATCTTCAGTTCCCCTCAGTTATGTTCGCCAGGTAGGCAGCAAGCCTTTCCGGTGTTTCTGAAAAGTGCTCGTGTGGCAGATGCCACCCCCTTTCTTTTCGATATTGCATTCTTACATTCTGCTGACACCTGCAGAGCCCATGCTCTGTCTGACCAAACTTTCCCTCAAGGAGAGGTTTTGTAGTGTTGGTTCTGAGTGTTATTTGGGGTTGAAAACCACTCGGGGAAATGTTGTGAGAAGTGAGTGTGCTTCTCTTTGTGCCTGCTGTGGAGATCAGTGGTTTAAGAACCCTATTCTGCTTTACACCAGCAAAAATTGAAAGTAACACCAGCTGCAATGAGGCTATACAGAAGGCAAACAGAAATGCAACAATGGGATGAAGGTTTTACACAGAGAAGCAAAATGCCAGGTTGCAAATAAGGCAATAGGGTTGCAAAGCCCTGTGAGCCATGTGAACAATTGGTGCTTTCTGTGCTGTGGAACAAAGCAGTCTGCAGTGTACTTTAGATCCCTGAAATGGGCTCTATGGAAATTTCTGTTGATAAGTTGCAAATTCAGCCTTGCTGCATGGCTAGTGGGGAGGGGATGGGACTACTTCTCTATGTGATGATGCTGAATGGGAAGAAACTACATGTTACAGCCAAAAGAGCCCTTACCTATAATTTTTCTC
>VZTV01001696.1:0-11497 GCA_013400875.1 Anhinga rufa | reverse complement strand
TGGTCTCTTCCCCCAAGAAACTAGCAATAGGATGAGAGGAAATGGCCTCAAGTTGTGTCAGAGGAGGTTTAGATTGGATGTGAGGAAAAATCTCTCTACGGAAAGAGTGGTCAGGCCTTGGAACAGGCTGCCCAGAGAGCTGGTGGAGTCACCATCCCTGGGGGTGTTCAAAAAACGTGTAGATGTGGTGCTTCAGGGCATGGTTTAGGAGACATGGTAGTGTTGGGTTGACGGTTGGACTTGAAGATCAACCTTAATGATTCTATGACTCTCAGATTCTATCAGGAAGGTGGAGCTTCTAAAATCCAAAAACTTCTTCCACAAAAAACATATTCACAAGTTCTAGGTTCCAATCATTTTGTAAATATCTATTTCCAAATCTATGTTTGAGGAGGTATTACTGGTTTTAAACTAAAATAAAAGCCAGTATGTAATAAGAAGAAACACAAGATGAATTTTCACACTCTTCATCTGAAAAGAAAAGCTCAGAGGAAGTTTTCTCCCTTTTCGTTTTTCATTGGGCAGATTTCTGGAATAAGACTCTGGCACAAATACTAGTATATTAAGGTGGCAGACCACTGCTTTCTTTATGCACACTCCCTTCCCTTACAAGCATTCAGACATAGCTATATCATCTGGCTACGTAGAAATGTATTCTCCCAAGCCCTTTGCTTCCAGTGTTTAAGGAAGGATAAAGGGGAGTATGAAGACTACAAAAAAGCTGCCCTGAGACCCCAAGGGCACCACCAGCCCTGCCTGTCCCTGTCCAGGCCCCCCAGACTCCCCCACACTGCCCACAGCCCAGGACCCCATGTCAGCTCCCCAGGGCCAGCAGCCCCTGCCCCAGTAACACCATAGCAGGCCCAGTCTCCACCTCCCCACAGCCATGCCCTGCCCAGCCATGGGCTCCACCAAGCTGGGCCCACCCACAAGCCCACATCATGGCCCCAGGGAGGTGCCCCATGCCTGGGGCTGGGGCTGCCCCAGTGCTCCCAGTTGCCCTGCTCCCACCTGGGGCAGTGGGATGGGCCTGGGCTGCCAGGCCGTTCCCTGCCACCACCACTCCTGGCCCCTGAGCCCTCTGCAGCACCCTGACACAAGGGACATTGTGCTGGCAATGGTGCTTTTTGAAGGATATTTGCTTATTGTTGCCTTGAGGGCAGGCGCCCGGGTGCCGGCAGTGGGGGCTGCAGGGTGGCCCCTGTGAGGTGCCCCATGCCAGGC
Organism: Anhinga rufa; assembly: GCA_013400875.1. Lineage (NCBI taxonomy): Eukaryota > Metazoa > Chordata > Aves > Suliformes > Anhingidae > Anhinga > Anhinga rufa. Next base: position 10,273 of record VZTV01001696.1, on the reverse strand, counting down.
AGCCGGTTCCAGTCGGCTCCAGCCCACCCACCCCAGGGCACGGCTGAGCCCCTCAGCCAGGATGGTGGCACCTCTGGGAAAAACATGTTTAAGGAAGGGCAAAAATGCCACACAGGCAGAGAGGAGTGAGGGAATTAGTGTGAACAACAGCCCTGCGAGCACCAAGGTGAGAGCACGAGGAGTGGGAGGAGGTGCTCCAGGTACCCCATTATAGATTCCCCTGCAGCCCATGGAGAGACCACACTGCAGCAGGTATTTCCCTGCAACCCCTGGAGAGGACCCACACACTGCAGCCCACGGAAGTCCCCATGCCAGACTGGGTGGATATTTCCTGAAGGAACTGCAGCCCATGGAGAACCCATGCTGGAGCAGGTTCTTACGACAGGAATTGTGGTCCATGGAGGACCCACGCTGGAGCAGGTTTATCCTGAAGGATTGCAGCCAGTGGAAGAACCTACGCTGGAGAAGGGGAACAGTGTGAGGAGGAAGGAACAACAGAGAGCAGCTTTTATGGACTGACCCCGTAATCCGCTGTTCCCCATCCCCCTGTGTCGCTCGGGGTAGTGGGTGGTGGGGGTAGTAGAGTCAGGAATAAAGCAATGAAGTTGAGTCTGGGAAGAAGGAGCAGGAGGAAAGTGTTGCTTTAATCTTTTTGTCTTCATTTCTCACTATCCAAATGTACTTTAATTTGCAATAAATTAAATTAACTTTCCCCAGGTCATGTCTGTTTTGCCCATGATGATAACTGGTAAGTTATCCCTCTGCCTTTATCATGAGCTACAGCTTTTTCGTCTCATTTTCTCCCCTGTCCTGTTGAGGCAGAGGAATGAGAGAGCAGCTGGGGGGGTGTCTGGCAGCCATCCAAGGTCAACCCACCACAATCATCTTACCAGTCTATATTATTTTTCTGTTTAATTTTTTTTCTTGTATATTTGTTAAGCTATGTGAAGCTCTAGTAAATCAAAGGCAGTGGATCCTGTGGTTGTCTCAGGAAGCTCTTATCAAGATTTGCAAGAGACCACCCATGGGAATAATGACAGAAATTGGTTCCTAGATGGATTATCCTCCTACACAGGAACAAACCAGTTTTAAAAAGTCATGTATCTCGTAAATACACTCTTCAAATACTATAGTCTTTTGCTTCACTTGTACTAAATCCCCTTTACACTCTCAAAATATTTTTTAAATGTTTGGAGTAGAAGTGAAAATATATTTATATAGCCACACATAAAGATTGCAGAAAACCCACCCAAGGAAAGGAAAAACAGTCTTTCAGGCTAAAAAGAATAACAGCCCCCCAAAAAAAAATTAACCTAGCAATTGATGCATATATGCAGTACACATCCAATAACGATACAGCCAATTAACATGCATACTAAAACCTATGCACAGCAAAACATTAATCTTTGAATAACCCTTCTTGTTACAGTATTTTCATGTTTCTAGTTTTTTGACATTATTTTGTCAAGGATGGCATTATTATTAATTTTGTGTACTGAAGCAACACAGTCCTGGAACTGTGAGTACCATACAAATGTATGACAAGAGGGTGATTTTACCTTGTCAAAGCTTATTAGCTACTTCCACAAAAACATAGGCCAGAGAGATGGATACAGAAGGAAAATGGAGGAGCATGGAGGACACAAGAAGGGTAAACCAATAATGCTGTGTATGATAGGTGATGATCTCATAGCAGTATCTCTAAGCTATTATCGGGGTTTTAGTTCCACACTAGCAGAGGGCAAGTTTGGGGAAAGTACCAGAGGAAAGTCAAGCAGTAAGATATTTACAGGCAGTGTGTCCCAGCTGTAGCAGATGCTGGAGGAAAAAAACACAGAGCTGTTTATTAAATAAGTTAGTAAGTTCAGTTAAACTCAAGGTTGGCAGTAGAACCTGATACTAATTTCACAAGCCTTGAAAATGTAGATCACTGTCTCAATGGAAGGATGAAGCATACAACTTGGCCCCAAACAACAAGCCAGGGGAGCACTCCAGGAAAATGTAGGCATGCATGTATTTAAACTGGGATTTTTTGAGTATGTGTGTACTTACAGTTGATGTACATAGTATTTTACAGGATCACAAACCCAGTTCCTCTTATTTTTGCACTCTCAGAGAACTGGCTTCGTCTTTCTTTCATCCTGCTTCTTGTTTCTCAAACAGATTTCACACGTCACATTTTATTTCAACAGAAAGAAAACTTCAAAGCCACTTGCATGCATATATAAAATGCTGTATAGTTTCCTTTCTTTTGTGAAGTTTGATATATGCTTCTAACTGAAAACAAGAGCTTTTAAATGTAATTCTGGGAAAGGCAAACAGACATCCTTGCTTGGCAACACGGTGTTGTGAATCCAAGTCAAAAACACTTGGGTTTTTTTCTTTATTTTAGAAGGTTATTTATTTTATTTCATCTTTTGATGAAATATACTTCAAAAGTATCATCTTTTACTGAGATGATAGATCCAGAGGATGCTGGCCGAGCTAAACAAACAGGCAAGAAATGCTATGAACAGCAAGAAGCCAGACTTTTCGGTAGGTGTTGAAATGAAGCAAAAGGAGAGGACAATAAAATCTATAAAGTTGAACATGAAAACACAGTCAAGCAAAACAAGAAAGAGACTGAGGAGCAGTTTCCAGAAACATAAAAATAATGAAACACACACCCCTGCCCTCTTCTTCAGGAGTGCAGAACCTGCCAAAAGGTCTGTAAGGCAATAGAAGATCAGCTTTATCAGATGAAAAAGGCACACAGCAGTGGGGAAAAAAAATCAGTGCTTTTTTGCACATGTTTGCTGTGGAGGAAATTGGGGAGGTTCCCAGACTAGAATCTTCATGGGTGACATGTAGAATCACAGAATCATAGAATGCCCTGAGCTGGAAGGGACCAGCCAAGGATCATCGAGTCCAACTCCTGTCCCTGCACAGGACAGCCCCAGATTCACACCCTGTCTCTGAGGGCCTTGTCCAAGTGCTTCTTGAACATCGCCAGGCTGGGTGCCGTGACTGCCTCCCTGGGGAGCCTGTTCCAGTGCTCCACCTCCCTCTGGGGGAAGAGCCTTTCCCTAATCCCCAGCCTAACCCTCCCCTGGCACATCTTCCTGCCGTTCCCTGGGTCCTGTCGTTGGTCACCAGAGAGAAGGGATCAGCACCTGCCCCTCCTCCTCCTCCCCTGGTGAGGAAGTTGCAGCCTGCCATGAGGTCTCCCCTCAGCCTCCTCTTCTCCAGGCTGAACAAACCAAGGGGCTTCAGCCGCTCCTCATACAGTTTCTCCTCGTTATACAAAAAAGAATCATTGATCAAAGAGCAATTTTCAGACCACCTGGAAGTATGACCTACCCAGCAGATTCTGAAAATGGGTGTTCTCTGGTATGAAGTATAGATCAAGTTTTGATTTTATTCCAGAGGTTGAAGGAAAGTAGCAAAAGGTTGTTATTATCAACTCTGGTTGAATGCAGTTAAATCCAAACAGTATTCAATTGGGAAAAAAAAAAAAAGAAGAAAAAAAATTCCATCGATAGCCAAGTGGTGCCAAACATAGCTTTCCATCTATACTGAAAATAAATAATTTTTGAAGCAGCTAGTATCAGTACTAGCAAACTAGCAAACATGTAGCAAACATGTACACATCCAGTGTTGATTCCTCTTATTTCCTTTCTCTATTCTTCAAATGAAATTCACTTTTGAACTTATCTCCAGCAGCTAACATGAGAGGCTGTGTCTCTGTTCAGAAAGTCAGTGCAAGAGTTCGTGAAACAGGCAAAATTAATAGGCCCAAATGGCTACGGTCAGATGCTATTCCCCCAAGAATTCTAAAGGAACTCAGCCAACAGACAGCAAAGCTGCTAAGAGTGCTATGCAACCTGCTTAGGAATTTCCTGGTGTCAGAAGGTGAGTCTAGTTTTTAAGGGTCTCAGAGGAAATCTGGAGTACTTCCAATCAGTAGATCTGATCTTTACACCAGAAAAAAAAACCCACCCAAAAACCCAAACTCAAATAAAGAAAAGAATTTGTCCATCATGTGGTTAAATATGCTCACTAGTGAAAGATATTTAGAGGGAAAGCATGTCTTACAAATACAAGGGAATTTCTTGCAGAATAATTCTGAACTCCAAAAGTTCAATTATTTTCTTTCTGCAAAGGAAAATCTCCAGAGCATGAGATTTTAATGGTGATGAGTTTTGACTTGAAAAGACACACTTCACTATAAAAATGGACATTGTGTCAACTTTCAGTTTTCTATCTCATTTTCTCCATTTGCAAAATGGTCTAAAATCCACTGTATATACCATCTTCTAAAAGGAAAAGGTGCTGCTTTCATAATATTCTGGTCTCCACCAGGAAAACAATGAAACAGTCTCCCAGTCCAGACCTTTGGAGTTAAAATTATGCTTTTTGTATTCTTTTTTTTGTGCGTGTGCTCCAAGGTACTGACTTTCTGTAAGGTGTTCTTAAGTCCACAACTCTTAATACAGGATTTTTTTCCATAATGAAAGCATACGATTTTTTAAACCTTATCCATTACATGCTTTCCTTAACCCACTATACTTGCGAAAGTAGAATCTGATTTTAAAGTCCCTCTCTTTTACAGGGAAGTTACGTATGAAAAGAGAATTGAATAATGTCTATCAGTGCATTAGGGTATTAATTTAAGCCTTCTTTCCAAATAAAGGGTTGATTAAATCAGGTTGCATGACATTTCAGCTGTATTATATATATATTATATGAATTATATTAATTTTATTATTTATATTAAGCTCCTATTAGCAAATACTGTAAGAGTATTTTGAGCCTTTATGGCTGCTTGTCTGCCTTCTCAGCCCTTTCTTGTTTCATTTATCACACAGTTATATTTTTTAGTAAAAAAATTATATGTAAAACATGTAGCTAGTTGCAAGACCTATCTGATTAATTTTTTTTGCTCAAATTGTCCATGGTCATAGGGCTTCCAGAAAGATCAATGGCAGGCTGCAACCAGGGGGATCACTCTGAAACTGGAGAGACAAGCATCAGCCAAGGGAGAACAGGGACGTGTTGTCCAGACCGCAGCTCCCAGAGAATGTCCAGGGAGATCAAGCAGATACTCTTTGACATCAAACTGAGAAGCAAACCACTTTGACCTTGGGATACTAACGACTTCTTGATTTGTATCAATGAAACATCAGCGCTGATGATGAAAGAATTTTTTTTATTCATCAGAACGTTTCCTCTTCTTCAGGAGGTTGTGAGGTGATTGAGGTCTATCATTGCAGCTCTTAGAACATCGATATGCTCAGAGTCAGTGTTGCCATTATATCTAAAAGGAATAAGAATAAACAAATGGACATGTCACGTAGTATACTAAGAAAAAAATTGCATCTTCTTATGTTGTAAATAGGCTTAGGCTGATTAGATTTTGCTCTTGGCAAAATGCCACTATTCGTTTAGCTTTTTGTATTATCGAAAATAAATATTAATGAGGTTTTAATGATTAGGTTCGTAGTAGCTCAGAATTTTCTATTTATAATTACTAATAGATTATTTCTGTGTAATGAGCCAATATATCCAGTCGCAGTTTTTTCAGAAAAAAATTAAGGGAGAAAATGTTACCTGCACGACTTATTCAGCATGCGGAAAGCAGTGTGTAATTATGTAAAAGTACACATCCACCCAAAAGATCTGCATTAAGACCTTGAGGGCCAGCTTAATTCTAAATTTTCCAATCTTCTATGTGCAAATTTCTCAACACTGGCTAATATTCTTTTTATGGTTTTGTACACTTTCATAGTTTTTTGTAAGAGAAGCAAACCCTTCAAGCTCTGTCCCCTTCCATACAGCTCCTCCATGAAACTATGAGAGATCCTTCCCATGAGTGTTGTCAGCTCTGATCTTTCTGCATGCCAGCCTCTAGTACAGGCAGCTAGTAGCACTGACCTCAGCCTGGAATTAAAATGCTTCTTCATTTATTATTAAATTATCACAAATAACAGAATAGAAATGCTATGCTCAAACAACACTATTTGGTCACACACTAAAATGTTACTACAACCTGCTGACATTTCATTGAAAGAGGAATTTTCCCAGCACAGAAACTCTCAGCAAACCCAAGGTTTGCTACTTAACAAGTTTGCTGCATAACTTTTTGTGTTTCATCAATTGTCTTACTGAGTTAGGGCCTAAGAGATTGCCCCTATGCAAAACTATTCAGAAATATGGCTAATAGAGCCGCTGGGAACTAAATTTTTTAGAAAGGGAACTTTCCATCGACACTTCCAAAATTGCCCTTTTTCCCTTCTAATGGCTTTGTTGTCTTTTCATATTACCATCACCACCACAAACACAAATGAGCTCCCCAGCATGTGTGTTGCTGTGGTTAACATCATCGCAAAGGAATGAACAAAGCATCACATAGGAATTCACAAATCCTCCGCTGAGATTTACAATCATTTTCCATGATAAACGTATTTTGTGTGTTGGTTCATGGGCTTATAGCGTTTGCATCTAGACTTTGAAATTCAGCAATTATATTAATAAATACCTGAGGGTGGATAATAAGTGCTTCTAGATCTGACCAATTTGACTTAAGGAAAATGAAAAGGACATTTAAAATCAGAATTTCACAGCACCACTGGCAGCACACATAGGTTGTCAGTTCTCCAAGAATATGTTGCCTGTATTGAATTTATGCCTCACTTAATTTCTCTTGATGGAACCGGATTTGCATCAGGCCTCCTGTAAGAAGAAGCCAGTCTCAGTATTGTTGTTTTGAGGCTATCATCCTACACTGCAGGTTTCTTTGAAGAGTAAAGTGTTTCTTCTGGTTTTGGCAACAGTTAATACAAAGAGCAGATGCACTGTTCCTGTGTTTACCTAGAGGTCTGAAGCATCAGTTCAGTGATGGGATGTGACTTCTTGTAATTTATGCGCTTCCCTCTCCTAAACACTGAATGCAGACTGTTAAATCTCTGTGTATTTCTTTTCAGCTGGGGAGGTGATATTCCTGACGTGGTTCTCGGTGTTGAGGCCACTGTCAGATGTCATATAATCAGAGTCACAGAATGGGTTGGGTTGGAAGGGACCTTTAGAGCCCATCTAGTCCAACCCCCTGCAGTGAGCAGGGACATCCCCAACTAGAGCAGGGTGCTCAGAGCCCCGTCCAGCCTGACCTGGGATGTTCCCAGGGATGGGGCATCGACCACCTCTCAGGGCAACCTGGGCCAGGGTCTCACCACCCTCACTGTAAAAAATATCTTCCTTATATCCAGTCTAAATCTACCCTCTTTTAGTTTAAAACCATTACCCCTTGTTCTATCGCAACAGGCCCTGCTAAAGTTTGTCACCATCTTTCTTATAAGCCCCCTTTAAGTACTGGGAGGCTGCAATAAGGTCTCCCTGCAGCCTTCTCTTCAACATGTCCCTCTGCTCTTGATGCTTTTGAAGAGAGGGAGCCTTGCACGTCGCATGCGATGTTTGGTACAGTTGAGCAGCCTACAGAGAGAAGGCAGCTCAGCATAAAAGCAAAGCTTCTTCAGGTCTAGCTTTGGACAAAGTGCAAACAAGATAGACCTTTCTTACATTTTCCTCACCAGACTACATATTTTCTTTGTGGCTGTGTTGGGAAATAAGAACAGACCCCCTGTGGTAGCTAGACTGGCAGGCTTCACAAATAGCCTGAAGCCCAAAGCAGGCTCGGTGTCTCCACGGTATGCATGTGAGTTCAGACTGTCTACATTTCCCAGTTCTGCTCTGTGGCAGATGACCTCAGGGTCTTTATGGGAAGTATGTTTGAGATGACGTCATCATGTGATAGGAAAGACAGGGAAGACACAGAAGTGCAGCTATGAATGGGGCACTGATCTGAGCCCTGAAGTAACAGGCACAGCTGAGGCTTTCTCTTCTCTAGTGGCTGGAGTGCTCCACGACGTCTTTGGCTTGAGCCAGGAAGCAGCATAGAAAGTCAGTAAATTTAAAACTGAGGAAAGCTCTGCCACAGTGCTCACATTGGTGGCCTTCTACAGCTGTCTCTCAGAGCAGTAGGAACTGTAGATGTTTTGCAATGCTGGGAAGAGCTGGGAACTGATGATCACAAGCTCCGCTTTACTTTGAGTAAGTCCTTTTGACATCGTATTTCGTTCTCCTAGCTATAAAGCCAGATTCCGATTTCTAGATGTTATAATATTCTGTTAGGTCAATGATGTCTCTGATAAACTATAAAAATGCTATGAAAATCCTGAACCACAAGAACTCAGAGTTTCTGATTACACAACTGGTGAAGACTTTTCACTTTGAGTCTGAGAAATATCTTTACATGCCTAAAACCAACTATGTTGCCATCACTCAGATGTCTTGGGAAAATAAACTCATTTAATTCTGGAACATAATACCATTTATTTTTGTAAATATTTGAATGGTATTGTGAACATTGTTACAGTGCAACATGTAGTAAAACCACATTTCTCAAAGTTCCACTTCAAAATATGTTTCATGTAAATGAAGATCAAAATTCCTGTAAGTGGCATTTACACCATGTAAAGAAGCAGGAAGCTACCTACAGATTTTATGATATAGATCAAAGGATACTAAAGGTGCTTTAATAGAATGTAGATGATCTCATACAGTCAGAAGAAAAACAAGAGCAAACAAATTTTGCAAATGTTTCAAATTACGAGTTCCCGGAGCAGTTCTTATTGGGTTACAGATGCTTTTGTGGCCTTGTTCGAAGTTCAGGTTCAAAACCATTCTTGTCTGCTAGCAGTATGATCACAAGCAGGTCTTGTCACGTCACAAGAAGCCAGTGGCTGACACCCTCTTTTTCCATAAAGCCCCTTACTCTGCCTTTGGATTGCTTCTGCAGTTTCCATTTTGCCTTCTGCAAAGCAGCCTGGACTAACGTGTTCTGCTTCCTAAGCAACTCCTTGTAAAGCTGTTTCTTCCTGGAAAACAGGTCCACATATAGTAGCCTTGCTCTTACTGGTGGATGATTCTAAGAAAAACAGTGCAAATAGTGCCTGAGGAAGCTTTTAGGTGACCTGATTTGAACTACCAGCAAATACCACTGTGGTTTCAGCAACCTTTAAGTCTCCGAGTAATATGAAAATGGTTGCTGCAGGAAGTGGAGGTAGCGTCTACATACAGGCAGTTTCCATTCTCTCCTTGCCAGGCCTGAGATGAGCACTGCCTGTCGGATCCACTGCCTTCCAGCTGTATCTGGGCTGGCTGGCGGATGCATTGGTACCAAGTTGGAGGTGAAGCCTTGAGAATCAGCGTTAGAGATGTCTACGGTCTTGATAAATCACCCATCTCTTCTCTATGCTCAGACTTTCCATTTGCAGCACCTACCATGTTACCACAAGTTCTTTAACCTGCGATTTATTTCCACCTGGTGCTCTGTCAGAGCAGGAATCCCTACAAAGGGATTAGGAAGCTGGAGGAATCAGTCCCCAGCCATAGTTCTCACATGTGTGTTTGCTCCTGCACTAAATGTTACACCGCGCCCAGGGGACTCTCAGGGGACTCCCAGGGATGCCCCAGGGGTATTGGGTCAACAAGGGAAGGAATAAAAGCTCTCTGTGGGTGTAAGTAGCCCTCAGCCCTTACACAGGGGGAAAAACTCTGCCCCAGCAGCCACATCGTTGTGTGATGCAATGAGACAGCCTAGCTGCCTGGCTGCTGTGGTGCCGGCATGAGAGCTTCTTCTTCATCACCTTTTTCCCCTCTCTGAACTATAGGGGCTGTGAGTCCTGGGGACCCGCCTTGTCGGGATGGCTGTGATGTTCACCCTGTTCAGGTCTGAGAACATCAAACCTCAGAAGCTGTGTGCAGTTTTGCCGGGTGCTACAGTCACTGCAGCTTCTCAGCTAAGGCCTCCAGGTCTGGTGCAACCCTATAATCACACTTTCTAGAGAGTTTTCAGTTACTGCTAGCAGAGACAGGATTATTGCATGTGACATAAGCAGTTGCCAGATAAACTAAATGTAGTGGTTAGTACCAGGATTTCAGTGAGACAGGACATTTTTTCAGAAAGTGGGAGTTCATGAGACAACAGAATTACATTTATCTCACTTAACATTAGAAGTGTCAGTAAACGTAGGCATGCAGGCTTTTATGTCTAGGCTTCCTCTATAAGGAGGAGTGAGAAGCCAGACCCTCCAAGGACCATGTATCCCATACTAAAATACCTGGGATGAATTTTCCCCCAGAGCCTCTCAAGGTTTAGGTGGCTAGGCAGGGCAGATGTTCACCCTCTACCAGTGCAAAATCCATTGCTGTATTGCAGAATCACAGAATCCCAGAG
>VZTV01001695.1:14833-33127 GCA_013400875.1 Anhinga rufa | reverse complement strand
GGCGGCGGGCCCGGCTCCCCGCCTCCCCCCTCGCGGGACCCACCTGCGGGCCGGGCCGGGCTCCGGTGCCCGCGGACGGGGGAGGAAGGGGAGCCGCTCCCCCGGAGGGGCTCGCACCGAGCCGCGCTTTGATGGGCTTTTCACACCCTCCGGAGCAGGGCCGGCGGAGCTCGCCTCCACCGGGATCCCCCCGGCACCCGCTGCTGATACCCTCCGCTCTGATTTATTGTGTTAGAAGGTTTCAAGGTCACATTGAGATTCTGGTGGAACTAAATTAAACCCATGACTCATGACATTATATGCTTGGCCAAACATTCTTTTTCTGTCTTGTTGTAGCCCCTGTAACTAACAAGAAGAGATCAGTGAACCCTTGACAAATGATCTGAGAAAAAGGGTGAGGTATGAAAAGACATCATGCGGAGAAACAAATTACAACCTATTTCCCCTAGTTTGGGACCAGGGTGTTTGGGAAGCACTGCTGGGAGGTCACACGCCTCCCAGGCTTGGTGGATATTTTCAGAAGGCTGAAAATTGAGCAGAACTTTCATTTATTCCGTTGTACCTGAGCTGGACGAAATATTGAAAACGCAGTGTATGATGAAACCTTGTACTAGCATGAGGAAAGAACAGCTGACTTCCTAAGGGTTTTGTAGTGGACTTTGTGAGTAACCAGGGCTGCGTGTTAGTAAAATGCGGCTTTATAACTCTTAATATTAAAAAAGGAAAAGAGAAAGAAACTGCATTCTGGAGCTAAGCGTTTCGAAAACACTGCTCCCTGCCTGCTTCTGCGTCACTCTTCCACTCTTTGCCTTGCCGTGCACAGGCAGAAATCCCTGTCCCTGAGGAAAAGTCATCACTTAAAGCTCTTGGTCCTCAACGTGGTGGCTACTGCCGCAGGCTGATAGTTTGGAAGAGGCACTGCGTGAAATAGGGATGGGCAACGGAAAAACAAATGGTAACTCCGAACCAGAAATACGATAGTAACTTGCACTTGAAGGCAGGGAACCTGAGCCGTGCAAGCTCTGGTCCTGCAGAGGCATAGCCATGCCCATGGAGAGAAGAGTTAAGCGTGTACACACATGCTTCTGCACGGTGGGGCCGTAGTAATGTTGTTCCATTGGATGTTGTGCCGGGTTAGGCTGTGCGGGCTCAGCCTGTGCGCTGAATTGCATACGAATAACATACGCGCTCGGACCTACCCCTGCACTGACCCTGTTGCATTCTGCAGAGAGCTAGACCCAGAGCCCGTTAGAGTCTTCCCACTGACATCGGCGTAGGGTGGAGGGACTTCCCTAGGAGCTGCCTTCGGCTGTCTGGGAGCCCGCTGCGTGTGGGAGGAGTAGTAAATCTTACCCCAGTACCTCTTCACCAGTGCTGCTGATCTTGTCTCAGAAACTGAGCCCAGCCACCACAGGGAAACGTGGAAGTGAAGGATGTAGCACCGAAGGTAAATTAAGTCAAATAAAATAAAGATCATGCTGCGAAAGGAAAGGAGTTTGTTACTGGAACAGTCCAGCAAGATGCGGTAGATTGTCTACATGCCTTGATAGCTCTAAACTTAAACCAGATTGCGTCATCAGGGATGTTTCTTGGATTTAGTGCAGCAATTCCAAGTGAAGCTCTGCACTTTTGTCCTGCTGTCCTTACAGGAGGCTGAAGTTGTGCTGGTGACTCCGCATGCGGTAGTTTTTCTTCCAAATGAAGAATCAATCCATTCCCTACAGTGTTAGAGCTAAATTGATATGGCATTGGGTTTCAGAGGAGTTGAGGAGATACTAAAATGCCCTTAGGAACATCATTAAAATGACATTTCTTTATAGAAAAGGGGCATTGCATGGGCTGTCCAAATTCCAGCAGAGTGTTTTGATTTTCTGAATTCCTGTCTTACTACAGTTGGATGAAGGCTGGGTTTTCTGTGCTGGGTCTCTGATCTGCAAGGTTTTTGTTCTGTTGTCGATGTCGTTGATTAGAAGCTGTATTCTCTTTATGGATGCCAGTGGCCAAAGTGAACATAGGTATGGTGTAATTTTCAGAAGACTTTAAGCATCCTGGGGAATGTAAGCATCTGTTTCCTCCAGTGTTACTCAAAACCAAATACGCAATTTGTAACTTTGTCTAGAAAAGAAAAGAGATTGCAAATCTTTGTGGGTAGGAATCCACAGGTCCTTGTAGGCAGGCTTGATGGTTTGATTTTATAACATCTACATGACTTTGGTAGGTGCAGCTTTGGGCCAGTTTTACCGTGTAGACATCCTCCAGAACAACGTACCCAACACAGCTACTCAACTCTGTCCAGCTTCCTCTAGACAGCATTCTTCACATGTATTTCCCTCTCTGTGCTGATACAAAGTCCAGCGTGTGTAGATAAAAACAGTAATCACTGCAGTACTCTTTACACATAGTCAGTGTAGTAGTAATGAGAAATGAAATATTTTCTATAGGCTCTGTGACCTGAATTCTTTTGCAGAGAGATTTGTTGAAAAGAAATTCCTTATTTGGCCTGAAGAGTGCCTTGGAAAAGTTGCTATAGATGCCAGCACTTTCCACTGCATTCTGTAAGACTGCTTCAGAAGATGATGGTGTCTGAGGGTCTCTGGAGATACTCATTCAGGTGTCAGACCTTTGCTGAACATAGAAATAAAAAAAAAAATTGAGCCCTTTCCCAGTCTTTGGCAGATTTAGACTGTAGAGAATTGGCTGAAGGAGCCTTTCTCTCAGGTGAGGGCCTGGGGGACTCACTGAAGGGGCAACGTGACGGAAACCCAGACTTCCAAGAGCAGGAAGCCCTGGCCTTACTCCTAGTCCTGATCCTGCTGCTCAGGCTGTGCTGTTCATCAGTTGCCAGGATGTCCCTGCGGGCTTTTCAAGGATGATGCAGTTTAAAATTGTCAGGGTCTGCTTCTTTCTTGGTCACGTACAAAGGCTGCCTGTGTTTCTTGTCATACGTCTTCACATGGGATAGTGTCACAGCAAGCGCCACAGTTGTTAGGTCAAAGGATAATGTGACGCATGCTGGACATCGTGCACGAGTGAAATGTTCACAGGTGGCCTCTTGGTGAGTGACCCCTGCCGAGCTTGCAGGGTTTGCCAGCGCCCTTGCGTCCTGGTAGTGCTGCACCCATGCCCGAGATGTTCCTCTTCTCCCAGCTCTGCCTAAATGTCACTGAGGAGTAAGTACAATTAAAAGCTAGTACTCTCTGTGTCTTGCCGCAGCCCGTTATGCTTTGCCTTGTCTCACAGCTAATACAGCCCCGTGTTAGGGAGTCTGTCTTATTCCCCTTAGACCCCAGCACTGGTATGACTTAGCAACCACCGTGCCCTGTGCTCTTGCTCAGCAGTGGGCTGTTACCGCAATTTGTGAAGTTCAGGGCTGCTGCACACGTGTGACACAGGGAGCTCCAGAGAAGCATCAAATACGTAGTTGTTACCCTTCATGCTGCGAAGCAGAACGCGCTGCTTGAATATGCTCTGCATCCTGGTGTCTGGAGAGGAAAGAATTGCTCCTGATAGTGGGCATTAAGAGGTTCAAGAATGTCCTAGAGTTTCTAAGAGCACATAGATGTAGCCATGTAATTCTCTGATAATGGAAATTAAGCAGCTAATAAACTGTGACACTGAGAGTAGAAGTGCATCTCCTTGAGCTGTGCCTCACAGTGACTGAGCAGTATGTAGGTATCCTGCTATTATTTCTCAGTTCTTGTGAGCGAAAAAAACCAGGGTAGAAGATTCGTGCCAATGCTAACATGTTTATACACCATGTGGAGTTTTCTTAATTGGAACAGACATTGAGCTTTGAGAGATGTTAGACACATGACACAACTTTCTTTTACCTCCCTGTCTTTTTTTTTTCCTTTGCTTTCAAGAAAATATTATTATCTATGGTCAAATTTTCACTTCTGAAGAAGTATGAAAGGAAGTTCTTAAACTAACAAATTCCTTTGTTTTTTGCATTCCTATAGCTTCAGTGGAGCCCTCTGGAAAATGTATCTTAAGATGCTAAATATTATTCCCAGGATTTTATAAAAATCTCTAAATTACTTTTTGTGGTTTGGATCAGCCCTCCAACTATCATACTGGGAATACAATTTGGATGTTCATCAAGCAGTCTTCACATACACTGTTAAACAAAAAGGGCTTCAGATGTGCGTGATTTTGTGATTATGGCATAGGATGGTCATGAGCATTCTCCACCCTCCTGTTCATTCTGTTGCACTGACTTCATCCGCAGAGGGGTTTCAGTCCTCTAGCACTAGAAATTAATTTACTAATTTAGCAGTGAGACAGATGGATGTAGTGAGCCTGAGATTTCAATACAGTTTGCTAAACAACAACAACGTTATTACATAAAATGTCAAATTACAGACCAATTCCTCGTTATCCTGATGCGGACATATTCAGCTGAGACTGAAGAGTAGCTGAAAATCTTTCATTGTTCCGTCAAAAAAGGCAAATACATCGCTAAATCTCACTTCCAAATGCACAGGTAAGAAGAGAGTTGTGAGAGAGCTGCCAGTAGCAAAGATGAAAATGCAGGAGAAGGGAACCACACAATTTTTCATTCTTAGAGCAGATGACACTTTGCTAGGTGGGGTGTTGAGATACCAATGTATAGGTATGGAATAGATAGACATGCACTCAGAGGTGAGGCCCTCCTGAATTTTGCATTGCTTTCAAAGTGCTCATCTGCTGCTGTTTCTAATCTAATCTAATCTAATCTAATCTAATCTAATCTAATCTAATCTAATCTAATCTAATCCAATCCAATCCAATCCATTCCAGGTATTTACAAAAGACCTATCACCACCACAGTGTGTGTGCAGCTGTAATTATGATCCTGTAATTCTCTCTCAGACCTGTAATGTCAAACAAAGTCTGCAAGACAATTTGTAGGCACACAGAATTTTTTGTGTATTCATGAGCTGCATGAGCTTCGCCACGGTGTGTCAAAACACCAGCACTCAGCGGTTTACTGAGAGTGAAACAGTAGGGAAGTGTCATCACCAAGGTATGTAGAAGCAATTATTACTCAAACTTTCAAAAGGGCCCAAGGAATCTACACAAACTACAATGAAACTGTGAAAGGGCTGATCTTCGTGACATTCCCAGAAAGCTTTCCTTTCTGTCCTGTCTTTCCTCGCACCTTCTTATCCAGATAGCTGAATCTCCAATTCAGAAATTCTTGACCAGGTACATCTTAGTGTCAGTGGTGCATTGTAATCTCTGACAGAAACTGCTGATTTCCAATTTATCCCCTTTGTATGTTTATCCATCTAATTTACCTTTTTTTAAAAAAAAAAAGAAATTATTTAGCCATGCCAGGGTTGGATTTTTGTCTTTTTCCAGTATTAATAGTAGTAACGAATTTCTTCCGCGTTATTTAATCTTGTATTGAAATGTAATGGGAGTTGGAGGCATAACATCAATAAAGCAGCTGAAACTAGAGCTCTGAATCCCTAGTTGATGCCACATATTTGAGGAAACTGAAAGGGGCATTTTTTTTCTTGAGATATCAAGTCCAAATCTTCAGTCCAAACTCTCATCTCTAACTCTTGTATGGACAGCATTTTGTGGGCGGGAAGCCTGCACAACATACAATTACTGCTTCTACCACAGTGTAATACTACGTAGTAAGCAATACCATCTCGGCGACTATTTTCAGCAAGTGAAAAGCAGCATCAAATAATCCTTATAAGTGATTCTTTCAGAGTTCTGGGAGGAGCTTCACCGTTGTTTTTTCAATACCGCACGTTCTCGAAAACAGCAGAAGGTGGTATGGTTCACATAAAAACAACAGACGTTCTTCCCTGCCATTGGAATTGTTGACTGGAATCCCACTTGGTAGAAATTTGCAGGGGTTTTAAAAGAATCACAGTGGTTTGCACGTGCTGAGGATATAGCTATGCATGAGAAAAGCAGCAACACATCTTACAGATTGGTCACACCACGATAAAGATCCACTTGCTGCGGCATTTCTTTACAGCTGAGATCCACCAGATAAACCCAGTCAGTCCTGTCTTCCAAGGCGTGACAGAAGGAGTCAAGGCAGACTGAATGAGTCTCCAATTGCAATTCAAATATACTTTTATAAAACCGTGATTAGTGCTGCTAATCTCGCCTTGGTGAGCCAAAGACAATAACAATGAGGTTACCGAACACCTCGGGTATTATGTAATTCTCTTGCTCAGAAACTTGCTGGTGTGAGAGTGCTTTTGAAACCCATTAGTAAAACTGAACTTGCCAAATGAGCCTTCTCCAGGGAGAACAAAGTCAAATGTGTGCCAGCATGGAGCCAGAGCCTGCCAGGGGCTGAGCACTCGCAAATCCCATTGCTACCAGCAAGAGCTGAGGACGCAAAGTCCTTCGTGTAACTGAGCCCAGTTGTAAAATGAACTAATAGCTGTGGACCTGTCTTTCACATTGATAACAATACCGTGTATTTACTCATAACAGACCCTAAGGCGTTGACTTGCGCTAAACTGTGACGCCAGTCTGCTTGATTCTGATCCTGCACGCTTAGGGAAAGCCACATTGTCCTCTCCCTCACCGTGCCGACTGACCAGGAGGGGCACTCACCCCCTGAGTTAGGCTGGACTGCGGGACCACTTGTACAAGAGTCTAGTTCATAAAGCCGGCCTTGAACTTTTCTTCACCAGAAGATGGTGATCCGTTCACATGAACAAAATTGGAGAGAGGGGGAAAAAATAGCTGAGCTGTCTCAAAAAGCCACAATGGATTTGCAGCAGGGGATGGGAACAGTGGAAATTTCCAAGAGGGTAGTGGTGAAATTAGAAATGGCTCTTTGAGAATAACTACAGAAAAAAAAAATTAAAATAAGGAAAGGGGGGGATTTCCTTTCATCAATAAAAACATCAGTATAAAACACATGGAGAAAAACAAACAGTGAAGACACTGTTGCTAGTGGGCTGGCTTTTTAAGTATTAATGGAACCTCATAGAACAAGAGTTTCTTTTATTCTTTTTATCCCAGCTCCCTGCTTGCAAGGTTCTTGTGTGAACATGCAGCAGTTTCCAAGGCTGTGAAATTATCAGACCTGGACCAACGCCAGTACAAACCAATTTATTGGGGTCCAGCAATTAACTAAAACCTAGAAAGCTTGATTAATTGTGGCACTGCTCAGCAGGGAACATTGAGAAAAAAAAAAATCAGACTAAACTCCATGCAGTGTCTCTGTTCCATATACCAATTTACACTATATGTAAAGAAAAGTTTCTTCTCTGTAAATACCCTTAGTATATTATTTTGCACCATGTACAAAGAATAATTACAATGCCATTTGAGAAAATGCTAGTTGATGGCTCTCTGGATAATAATTTCATAATAGCTCTTATTCTGTTATAATTTTCTGCTGTTGAATTTGTATCTTACTGTAACCCAAACAATGGGCTATATTATTTTAAAACAGTGTTTTGTTAACCTTCTCTCTGGAGCAACAAGAGAATCCAGCACTGCTCTGTTTCTTTATATTTCCTCAAACATTGATGTGTGTAAGAAAGGTGAGGGTTTGGTAGCTGTTCAGAATTATTTAGGATAGAAAAAAAAGCAAACAAAAAAGGTGAGCTAAGAACCAATTTACCAGGGCAGAATATGGTGACTGAAATGAAATCCTGTAGTCTGAGGAGACAGACAGGAACTTAGGCAACTGGGATGTTTAAAAGTTGAATTGGAAATGTCTTATACAATATGAGAAGCAATTACAAGGTGTAATTAAGGTGTTAGCCGATTTCATTATGATAGCGTTAACAAATAGTATCCACATAAGTTGTTTTATTGTAGGGTTTGTCTTAAAACTCTATGCAGAAAACATAATTTTAAAGTCTCGTCTCTAGTTGCCTTAGTGGTGCATTAATCACTTTTAGTATAGATTACTGAGAAGAACCTAAATATTCCAACTCAGTGTAATGCACTGCTGCAGTGTATTGTAATGGGCAGTACAAAACACTGGACTAACAATTCATCTTAATTCCTCTTACATCAAAATAATTCAATGGCTAGTAATGGAAAAAAAGCTGCCTGAGGACAACAAAGTAGTGGTGAAAGAACAGTCACCGCTGCCCGACGAAAAGGAGAAGAAAGATGCATGCAAATGTTTTTACCTTTTCAACATCATTTTGTATCCTAATCTGCATCCAACTGCGACACTGTCACATTCTCAGATCTAGAGAGTGCAATCCGCAGACAGTGCTAAATCACATTAGGCAGTGGTGATAATAGAGCCCGTGCATGCGTAACATCCAGGCGAGACATCTAGCTGGGGCTGTAGGGTGATTTGGGACATTCAATGAGGTAGGAAGGGCTGTCTCCTCCAATTTCACTGTATTTACTGGGGATTTAATGTATTTTTTCAAAGATATTTGCAGTGGAAATCGGTTTGTCGGAGGTCATCTAATTGAATCTACAGCCCTGGCAACCCTTCACAAAGGCTGCCAGAAATGACCGAGTTGCTAATGTTTAACTGTGAATACCCAGCAGGGGTCCTCCACAGGGCTGAATACAGTCAATTATGTTATTTTTCTAAATATTAGTGACTCAGCTGTCTCTGCTTGTGAAGAGTTGCCAGGGTCACAGATACAATCAGACAGATCCTCCCCCTCTTCACTTCTAAGAGATGGGGAGAATCTTTTAAATATGACATTGAATAATCCTGCAGTGGAGGGAAGGGTTCTTGCAAGGCTGTGCTCCTCCGCCGGAGTGGCTGCATACGCTCTAGTGGTTTGTGGGGTTCTGGTGGGCCAGACAGGGCGATGTGTAATTGCCTGGGGGGAGCACTGTCGTGTGTAAGCAGCCTCACTGAGGGCTGTGAGACAAATAGATTTCACAGTTTAGCTCAGTAGGATCTGACAAAAGACATAGGCACCAACGGCTCGCGTCTCCCCTTTAACACTTCTTGGTTCTTTCTGCCTCCTCCGCCCTCCCTCCACCCCCTGCCTCTCATCGTGCTCCAAATATCGCTGTGGAAGGAACGTTATGTACCACAATTCAGGTTCCCATTTTCCCCTGTAGATTTGTCAGAGGAATACAGAGTGGTGGGTAAGGAGAACTCGGCAGAAGCAGATTCCGAGCAGCATCCACTGTCCAGGGTGCTCTTCAGCTGAGACTTGCAGGTGCCCCAGCAGCCCCGCTCCTTTGCCCTCTACACAGAGCTCTGCAAGTACTTTAGTTTTTGATTGCAAGTTCCTTAGTTTTCGCCACGATGGCTCTTTTCCAAAGCCCAGCCTTCTCCAGCAACAGCATCCCTATCCCTGTGGTCCACAGCCCAGCTCTCCTTATCTGATCCACAGCGTTTGGCAGAAGGGAAAAATCCTTCTAGAGCATTTGAGTGCCGGTGCGTCGTTTTGGCCCATGTTTGAGGTAGTGCTTTGGAGTTGGCAAAGTTTTGTAATTTACTGCTGTTAAATTTTATCCAACTTTAGGAATATTATGTGGATGTGGCCAATATCCAGCTATTCCGAATCCACTGCAAATACTTTGCCAGCATGTGTCCAAGTATAATCCAGTTTTGAAGTTTTTAATGCTGATACAATTTCCCTATAAGTACCTTCAGGCAGGGCATCTGAACTGCGGTGGAGAGGAGTTGAGCAACCAGCTGTCTGGAGATCAACTCCTAGGAGGCGAGACCTTTATTCCTTCGGGTCCCTGTCTTTCCTGGAGTTGGAAAGCCCAGACTGGGTCTCTAGAGACCACTGATGTCGCACCGCTGACTTATTGAACATATACAGTGTTTTGTTTGTGAGTAAGGATCTCGACATTTCCTTGGAATGAGCAGAGAGAGTCATTAAATGTCTTTTGCTATTTGACATCAGTACACTTCAGATTGGGATACGGACTGGGGTTCTAGGTATGTTAGAACTACAGTAGCTAGATAAAACTGCAGTGAAAGCAGAACTGGAGTTTCAAATGCTTCAGTACTGCAGCAAACTTGACTTTGAAGAACTGGACATTATCAAAAGGGTGCCTTTGTAGCTTGTTCTTGCTACAAAAACAGGGAGGAAACCAAGCCACCTTCTGTTAAAGCTGGAGTTTCCCCTGGCTGGAGCTCCCCTGGGGAGAAAGAAAATAACCCAGCAAGGGAGAGGAGGCTCGCTGTGTTTAGACAGCCTGTCCTCTTCTGATCTGCGTGTGCCTCTCAGGAGGAGGAATTCCCTAGGAAGGTTTTGCTATCTGGCTAATGACCAAGGCCAATGTCTGCCTCCTCTAGGAGGATACGGGTTGGGGCAGCAGCTGTAGTACTCTAAACCGATGAGGAGATGGTTTCCTCAATGTTTTAATTTTTTAATTCTTTGCCTTCTCCCCAGATTGTTGTCATGATGGGCAGACACAGAGTGTAAAACTCTGTCCTCGGGCAGTGCATGAGGACTCCATTGTGGAAAACTGGAATCTGGATGTTACTAATGTTGCCAGGTTATGCGTGACCTATTTTGGTTGCAGAAACGATCAGGTCAACAGCATCCTATCTTGCACTCCAGCTCATCCAAGTATTCATCAGCGAGAACTGATGTAAATGATGACGTCCATTGCTATAAGCAGCTGACAAACACACACCAAAGAGAGGAAGGATGGTATTTCTAACTTCTCTTTCAGCAAATACACCTTATTTTTCTGTTGACGCTGGCACCCGTTATCGTTCACAACGCTTCCTGGTTTTCTGGTCATTATTCTGTAACATTCAATAACTTAAACTGTTAGCAGACAGGACTGATGGAATGATTTGAGTACAAGAAAATTACCATCTGAGAGTACAGTGGGAGCAAAATTATTACTATTGTAGCATCCTTAAAAATCCTTTCCATTCGAATCCAGCCACGTTATGAAGAGGGAGAAGGGAGCAGGAGTTCCAGCAGGTCAGTGTCATATGTTTCACTGCCAAAATGTATGGGCCCCATCTGCTGACAGGGGCTCTGCTGGCAAGGGCGGGTATCATACCTTAGCTCACCTGGTGATTTCATGGCTGGCACTGCTATTATACTGCACTGTCTTATCTGAAGGAACTTTAAAACTTGTGTACATTTCAGGTTATCTTTTTTAGAAATGGAGAAACTGAGACACAGTAAGAGGAGATGCTTTGTGTGGAGGAACCCATCAGGCTCATGCGCAGAGTTACAACAGACCCTGTCTGCTGAGTTTCACTGAGTGATATTTCTACTCAATAAACATGCTCTTTCATGTATTTATGCATTCCTTCAGGTATCTCAGGTGTCAGGAGGATCCAAATCTCCTTCTTCCTCAGTTAAGAAAAGGGAGAACCACATATGAGGTCACAGCCTTATTTATTCTTCTTCCATGACCCTTTAAAAGAGAAAGGAGAAGCTGATATTAAAAAAAAAAAACAAACAACAAAACCAACATCCAAACAAAAACCCCCAAAAGCTGGGTAAAAGTTTTAAAAAGAGCCAATCCTCTGTTTGCTTTTCCTTTTAGAGGCCACCTTCCAAATTTACACAAGGCTAACTGTATTACAAGGAATGGATTAACACAAAGGTTCTCCAGAGCAGACCTGTTGGAGTTATCTTTAATATCAAAAGCAGAGTGTTTGTTTTCTTTAATATGGAGGGCAGCACCAATAAAAACACCAGTGAAAGAGGCCAGTATTACTAGATCACATGTCTGCTTTTATCTCACAGTGGAGTTATAGTAGAATGATTTTTGCTTGGAAACTTTAAAGCTGGACTGCATCCTTTCATGCTGAAATCATATCTCCTGCAAGGATTATTGGAGGATATAATGTTTCCTTCAGCTTCTTATTTTCTCCACTCCTGAACTTGGACTCCTGACCTCAGCTTTTCTCTGGTTATGACCGAGCGTTGGCCTTCAATTGAATAGCTGAGCTTTTTACAATCAGATCAGCTCCCGCTCTTGTAATTTCAGACTCATTTTGTGACACTGATATTGTAGATCTTAATTAAAAGCCAAACGTTTTATATCTTGGGTAATGACCATACAAGAACTGCCAGGTTTTGCTCCCATGTGCGCAACCACCCAAAACATTCAATACGTGTGAGTGAAGTCGGAGGAGTTGTGCGCAGTTTGGATGCGGGCCCCCTTTTCCTCTTTGTGTCCCTTCTGCAGCACAGTTCCGCACCTGCGATTTGCTCTGTGCGGCCACAAAGACTACTCGATGAATGGCAGGTAATTCAGGCTTCATGTTCGTGGAGTCTGGAGCCTCTCATTAGTTGAAACAGCTAATTAGGCAGAAATCTGTGGGGCTCTGCAGTTAATTACAGGGCAGGGTTAGATGGTGGGTAGTAAAAATATCTGTTGCTTGGCTATGCCACTGTCTCCTACCAGCACCAGTGGGGCTAATTGCACCAGATTATCTGCGTAGATAAGGTTAGATAAACTGTTCAGCAGAGTACTGAATCTGGACAGCCTTCTGTTCACAGCAATCATGATTTTTTTTTGGACTTTTAAATTGTTCTTTATTAATTGGATATGATGTGCCTTGTGCTTCCTCTCACTGAAGAGACGCCAGGGAGATTGGATTTTGGTTGTACAGCTACCGATCTTGTAGCCAACACCAAACGATGTGGGAATAATGGTCTTGACATCATACAGCACGGGGCTTGGTACAGTCATATGTTATCAGTGAAACAACTCCTTCGCGGGCATTGCTTAGCTGCATGAGTGTGGAAGTAAGGATAACCGCGTACCTGTGCTATACCGTCCTGTAAAAGCTTCACCTTTTACAAATAAGCCACAGCCTTATAGTACATTAATTACTTTCTGGTGAGAGTGGGACTTTCACAGTATTTTTCAGAAACACAGATTGAGAGGTTACTTAGTGGAGTCTTTCAAGTTGATAAAACTATTTTCTAGAGCACAAAATATGCCTGAAGAAATGGGACTGCTAGCAAAGTTTTGCCTCTGAATATAGCAGACATTATCTTGACTCTGAGCGAAGTCAGTGGCAGAAGTGTCTCTGGTATAAATGGAAACAGAATCAGTACTTACCAAAGAGCATCAGATTTACCTATATTTGAATTGCCGACACAGATGATGACAGTTTATGAGGTTTTCACAGATACAAATTATGTATTTGGAAAAAAATTAATATACAAAAAGTGATGTGTTTTGCAAAGCTGTTTATGCCTTTTGACTGAAACCTGACTGTAAACCGGTTGTTTTAGACTAGCCCTCCTCTTAGGCTTACGCGTTCAGAGAAGGAATTACCTTCATGAATGCGCTTGTTTGATTTATTAGTGTAGACTGCTGGTGGTAGTGAAAGTACAATAAATGGGCCTGTAATTCACTGTGCTATGAAGAAGTAACTTATTAAACAAACATAACATAGAATATAAAACACTTCAAGCACTAAAAGGAGGCACTAACCACTGCTAATTAAAGTTGAACTTGGAGAGCTCGCCTTCTTATTAGTAGAACTGTAGGAAACACTGCCCTTTAGTGGTGGTAAGGAAGTATTGCTTAGGAAATAGTTGCACAATTTTGCTCTTCTTGCTGCATACGTTGTGGTGAACATCTTTGTTGCCAGCAATTTATAGCAGCACAGAGCGTGCAAAGCCTTGAGGTATGTCCTAGCATTGTACAATAACGAATGCAGTCTGAAAAAAGCAAGCTAGCAGTAGTCGGAGGTGGTTTATTTTCAGAACACGCTGAAAGGTGCAGAACTTCATCCTGACATCACTTGTACCCCGGTGAGTTCCTCACTTTTACACCAGTGCTGCTGAACTCGCAGTCTGACAGCCCCATACTGTAAGAAAATAATTAGCGCCTTCAGTTCCCACTGCAGCTGAAAAGGAGCTGGAGTGCATTTGGGCAGGTGTGTCACAGGCACACAAAACCATGCAATTTTTCCTAATGTCTTGGCACCCAGGCTTCCTCACTGCCTTTGGGAGAAGGCGTTCCTGGCTTTCAGGCACTGCTCTGGAGAAACTTGCTTCTTTTTCTCTGTGCTGCCACGGTCTATGGACCAGGCATTCAGTCTCCATTCAGGCAATCAGAGGATTCAGTCTCCAGGGCTGTGTAGTTTGCCTGCAAGAAACTCATTATCATTTAAAAAATGTGTCGTCATCATTTTCTACTCCTCAGGCTAACAGATCTGATTGCCTTGCGAGGATGGTACGACTATTTACACATGTATTTGTGTGGCTTCCTTCAGATCTTTTAAAAATCATTATTCTGTCAAGACACTATTTTTTTGCAAGTAGTATTTTATTGTCTCAACCCTGGTGTGTGATAATTGATTGTCAACAATATGAAAGGAAGGGCATTTGGTGGGAATGCTGCTAGGGTCTGGCTACGTAAGGATGCCTTTTTTGTACCTGCTCCTGGAGCGTCCCAAAGTCTGACACGTCTCAGTTACCCTGGCACAGCATAGAGAGAGAGTGTAAGCCAAGGACCCGGGAGACTTGCTAATGATTGTCTGGATTGTATCTGCTCGGACAGCAGGCTCTTTGGGGATTTGTCTCTTAAATCCTGGATATACAGGATTTTGTCTGTTGGGATATATTTGGCAAAGCTGGGTTGCCTCCTAAGAATTTTTCCAGTACAGAGATGGGTCAACATGTTAGCAGGAGCGGGCTCAGGATGTGTAACTATAATACTCATGATTTTTTCCTCTGCTGCTCTCTATAGATAGAAGGGAAAGGAATGGATCCTTTGAGCAGTGAACTCTCTACCTGCTACCTCGCTGTTGCCTCCTGCGCTCACAGCTTTCTGCCGTCACAGTGGCACGTTCAGTGTGAAGCTTGCACTCGGAGCTTTGGAACGCCTTCAGCTGAAAACTTGTCCCAAATCCTCCATTGAGGCCTTTTAGGAGAAGAGCCCAACCTGTCCAAACATGCACAGGGATGCTTTGTCTGGACCTTTCTTTTTCTTCATAGTCTTCTCCCCTCTTAAGTGCACCCTTACAAAGCTTTAGAGGGGGTCTTCCTTTGGAAATGTCTGTGGAGATCTTCTTTGGAAACTCTTGAGTTACTAACCATCAATTTCCTCTGCTAACTTAACAAGCAGATGCTTGGCTACAGCATTGGCCAAAGTAAAAGAAGCGGCAGTGAATAAAAGTACCATTTTTCATTAAGAATATCAGTAGCATGATATAAAAATTGCCAAGTTTTGAGGAGAAACAGTCTTCGTCGTTTTTCCCCTATAATTACTTCAAATGCAGCAGAGTGGTTTTTTACTTCAAGTTCGTGGTTTTTAAGAGCATTCATTTCCTTTGGGAATTTGTATCTGTTTTATTAACAGCAGATTGTTTTTTCATATTGTAGCATTTATGGGGAGAAATATTTTTATACATGCTGACAGTATATTATTAATAAATAACTGGTAATAACAGTGGGACATCAGTTACCAAGTTCTAGAAGAAAAACTCAAAAAAAAGAAGGAAAATAGAAGAGCACGTTAAAATAGTAACCCAGACGTGATCTGCAGAAGTGACCAGCTATGGCCAGCTCCCTCTTTCATGATATCGTGCGTGACGCCCATAGCCGCTAGGCAGCCGTGTATTCAGCATGTAACGCTCTGATGTCCAACAATACCTAGTGAGGACTTTGTGTTCCGGGCTGTGGGACTGCCTGTTGTACAGTTTCACTCCTCTCCCAGGAGAGAAGTGAAATCACACCGAGGCAAGTGTGTGCATGTATTGAGGACGAGAGGGAAGGGAGGAAGCCGAATCTGCTCGCACATTTAATGGGAAACACTCCCAAGGGTATTCCACTGGCCTAGTACAGCTCGCTGGCTAATGCACATTTGTTTTCCCACTTCCCAGACTAGCCTGCTTTGCTGGAAGGTCTCAAAGCACAGACCGACGTGCCTGTGAGATGGTGGCTGACACGCTGGGTGCTTATGCGGTGACTCTCTTCCTATATGCTTTGTAGGATTCCCTGCTGTATGGAAACCTTTGGCTGTTTCCCATACCTGTCACCTGGCTCTACCAAAATACGAGCATTTGAAACCAACAGAAGCTGGGGTGACTTCACAGTATAGTAATGAGTGCTGTTCCATAGCTGCCACGTGGCTCTTCAGACACCGAGCTGAGAAAAGGCATCACTCATTGGGATGAAGCAAAACGCTATTTCCTTGCCCTTCTCTGCCTGTAAAGCTGTCAGTGGATTGCTCAGTCTTTAAAAGAACAACTTTCTCTAATTACAAGCAGACTCGTATCTAGTAGTAAGAGCAAGGCATATGTGCAGACAGGACACCTACATCTTTCCAGACATTTTAATACTTCCCGTTAGTTGATAAGCAAATCTCTGTGCCTTTCAGTTTCCCCTGTGGAGAAATAGAATGGAGGTGTCGTAAGGCTTCATTTAAGCACCATCTGTGAGATGCTTTGAGATCCCCGGGATGGAAGAAGGGTAGTGGTGGATGTATATGCTGACACGTCATGGAAATCAGAAACGTATTTTGGAGTGTGAGGAGGGATTTGTAATAGTCTGTGTTAGACTGTTAATGGCAATTTGCTTTAATTACATTGTGGATTTGTTTGCATCAGCTTCATGCACCATCTTGTTCCTTTTCTATTCCTTTCAGGAACCCGACAGGGGATGGTTGATTTCCTACATTCATACGCATCGGAGAAGAATTTTAAAAACTTGAAAGTATCAATAGTGCTTTAGCGGTTTCATGAAACTGTCAATTTTTTTCATTGGTTTTATGAAACTGCTAGATTACAACAGATGGATTCATTTATCTCGCTATGTCTTTATATATATTTAGATGGCTCCCATCTCTGTGGGACTTGTGTGCCTCCCAAGTATTTCAAAATAGAAAAAAGCTGTTTCCTTCTCTGCCTTGCTTTCCATCTAGCCCATAAGAGGAATAGCTCGATTAGGTTATAGGGCTTGCATTTGTTGGGCTGGGTACTAGCATTCTCTGCATGCTTCTGCGCGAAGAAACGAAGCTGAGGAGAGAAGTTTTGCATTTACTTCTGAATGCATTGAGATCTGGGTTACTTGTATCTCTGTGAGGCAAAGTAAGCTCCCTAGTGCAGAAATACTGCCTGGGAAAGATGAGCCTCCCGCGGCCAATGGCTGCAGTGCCCCAGCCGGAGCTGGCTATAGAAGATTATGAAGGGCTTTGAATATCAGAAAAAAGAGACCAAAGTCTTTGTAAGAAGCTAGGGTGAGCAAAGCACCAGGCTGTCCTCCATTGCTAAGCAGACATCTGCTGTATTTTACATGAGCTGTGGTTTATTTCAAAGCATAGAGAGTTGTAGTAATTAAGCTGCAAGACACAAAGTCATGCATCGGTGTGTCCAGGCGTGCACTCCGTAGGATGAGGTGCAATCTCCTGGCCAGTCCCACCTGGGAGAGGGCATTTCTGCTGACACGGCTGTTCAGCTACCCACTAGCAAGGCGGAGGCCACAGACGCCCTGGGGCTGCGGGACAGATGCAGCCAGCTGACGAAGCACCTCTGTTGCTGTTGGGATGTGAAGGAAATGTTTGACACAAAACTCAGCACAGATAGGAATCTGCAGAGTCTGGAACAGCAGGTCCTAAACATGCCACCGGGTCAAAGATATTAAAAAAACATTGGCCGCTACATCATTGGCCGCTGCATTTCTCCCACAAGGAAGAAGGGGCAGCGCCAGAATTTTACCGGGGTTAAGTTCCACCATGACGCTGTGAGCAGGTGGCTTCTGGGGACAACAGAGACCTCAGTAGCGTGTCCCAGTCATCGCCTGTGAACATCTGCATCATCTGATGCGAGTTACTCCTGTAGTGGAGTTCAGAAGAGCCTTTCCAAGCCATCTACCGCCAGCACCCACAGGCCTCCAAACAGTTACCAGGAGGTTTAGTTGCTGTGTGTTCAGGCCTGCCCAGGCTAGCCTTAGTTCTTCTGATCTGGGCAATGTGAGCATCGTAAACATGGTGGCACGGGTCTTACCAAGCTTGCCAGGGGCTGTGGAGGCATTTTCAGGTTGATGCCACCAAATCCTCATCGCTGGCGGCATCCCTGTAAGCTGGAAGCCAGGTAGCTCAGCTAGGCCTGTTAGGTGCCGACTTCGCGCTTTCCTCCTGCCCGCGGACAGGTCTCTTGGTCCGTGCGCTTAGCTCTCTCTCCTCTCCTCGCCTCTTCCGCCACAGGTCATCGGGAGGCGGACAGGGGAGCTCTCCAGAGCAGCTAAGACTTAGGGAGGGAGAGGGTCCCACTGCCTCTTCTCCGCTTCTTGGCGGGGGGGATGTTCCGCAAGTCTGTTTCAACATGACGACACATGCTGAATGAAGGCATTAACGTTAGCCTCAGCTAGCTGGATGTTCGTCCGGCGTCCCGCTCGCTCTCTGCTCCTCGCCCCGCAGCGTGCCGTGCCGGGCCCC
>VZTV01001695.1:1950-14198 GCA_013400875.1 Anhinga rufa | reverse complement strand
CCCCCCTTTTTTTTGTCCCCCCTGAAAAGAGGGGCTGGAGGGAGGAGGGGGAGAGAAAAATCAGAGCGGCTCCCGCGGGCAGATCAATGTGGAGCGGGTGAGCATCCCGCCGGCAGCCGCGGCCGCAGCCGGGAGGGGAGGACCGACGCGCCCTCCCCAGCGCTGGAGAGGCCACAGACAAGGTCTGTCCTTTGCTTTGTTTTGTACCGTGCCTGCCCAGGCACAGCTGGGTGGAACGGGGGAGGCTCCGTGCCAGCTGCTTCCCCAGCCCGCGGCGACAAAGCCCGGCCAGGGGCTCCGAGCGGGGCCGCCGGGCGGGAGCCACTGGCCAGAGCCAGTCCTGAGCCGCCCGCCACTTCCCCGGCTCTCCCTGATGGTTTCCAAATCTGAACCTTCAAACCACCCCAAACCCTCTCTTCCTCCTCTGGGGGATCTCGTTAGCGCCAGGCTCCCGGGAGAACTGGCTCCACGGAGCGCTCCGGCATGTGCCTGGTGCTGCCGGGTGGGCCTGGCTGCTGTGCCGAGGAGCGGGGTGCCGAGGAGCGGGGTGCTAAGGAGTGGGGTGCCAGAGGAGGAGGGTGCCAGAGGAGCAGGGTGCCGAGGAGTGGAGTGCCGGAGGACCAGGATGCCGAGGAGCGGGGTGCCGAGGAGCGGGGTGCTGAGGAGCAGGATGCTAAGGAGCAGGGTGCTGGAGGACCAGGGTGCCAAGGAGCGGGGTGCCGAGGAGGAGGGTGCCGAGGAGCGGGGTGCTGGAGGACCAGGGTGCCGAGGAGCGGGGTGCCACGGCTGGCTCTCCCCGGCTGGCAGGCACAGGGAGCCTGGCAGGGGGCGGGAAGGGAGGGTGCGAGGCCAAGGCGTCCGCAGGCTCCTCGTGGCGGGCCGGGCTGCTTGTCCTCTGGGCCAAGTTGAGTTCATTCCCATGCCGGATGTACCTTAAGTGAATTCCCCTTCCAATATCTTAACCTCAGTTGCTTTTCACAGATTAAACATTTCCCAACTTTTGCCTGGTCCTTATTGTTAATTTGAAGGCTCGGTGGGATGGTCTTGACTGTCTTTGCATGAGTCACTTCCAGACTCAGAGGAAGAGAATAACTGGAATGGGCTCCCTTTGAAGCCAGTCGCAGCCTAAAACTCCTCGTGCTGCCAGTGACGTAGTCCATCTGCCTGTCTAACCATTCCCGGGTTAGATCTGATGCCCTACTTTAAGGGAACACCGTCAAGCTGGCTGAGCAGTTTGAGAGACTGGTAATGGTGAACGGAGTGCTAGAAATGGAGACGAGCACTGTGAACTCCTGCTGAAGCAAGCCGGCGGATTAAATTAGCCCCTCTCCCTGGGATCAGGTGCAGAGCTCGCCTCTGCCCTGCTTACTGTCACTTTGGTGCAGCACGGAGTTTTTCTCTTTTGGCAGACTCTGGGCACACTCTGTCCAACAGAGACGGCGAGCACTGAGATCATGTAAAAACTGTGCCGCAGCAGAGTCCCTAGCACTGAGGGAGATCCCGGCAGGGGTGACTTACCGGCTGCTGAACACACACCATCTTTTCCACTTTTTTTTTTTAAGAAGTAACTGCTCTAACCAAGTGTTGAACCCCCACTTGTACATAGTTTTCTTCACAAAGGTGAAACTTGTGGTTTGTATGTCTTCAAGTAATTCTCATTTGAGTGAGAATTATCAGGATCGTATGAAAACTCAGCTTAGGACAAGTATATCTTAACTGAGAGAATAAATGTATTGACTGCTGTGATCTCCGGTACATGTTTTAAAAGACAGAGAGGCTGACGAGCTGAATGGGTAGGGCTATTCCAATAGCTCTTACGTTGAAGGTAGCTTCTTAACTACGGATCATAAATGTGCTGGTTCTGTTTATATTTATCTTCATTTGCCTTTTTAAATTTATGTTTGATGTCTAAGAGAGCCGAATACCTTGAATTCCATAGTGCTTTGATGCCTCAAACGTGTACGCTGGTGACTGAGCCTTGTACTTTGGAAATCTTGCCAGAAGCCTGCTCAGTTTAATATTACTTAAAGGTATAGCAATGTGTAAGGGAAGGGATTTGCTTAAGGCCACTGAAAGATTGCGGCAAAGACCCTGGCCTATCACTGCCATGTGGCTGCCCTTCCTCTTCCCATTCCTTTCCTCTTGCCCCTCTTTGGCCAGCCACAAGCGTGATAGCTGGAGTTGTTTAGGAGTGACGTGCCCTCCTTTCTTAGCCTTTTACAGAAACTACAGTCACAAGAGGGAAGAGAAAGTGCAAGTCGTTCAGTCTGCCTAGACTTAGAGAGATGAAAGTATGGCACAGAAGAAGTAAGAAGCAGTGAGATAATGCAGACTGAGAGCTGTTTTTTGAAAAAAGGAAAAACAACTATTGCATCCGTCGTCTTGCTCCTTTCCTTCCATGAAGTCTGAAGGTGTGTTGGAAGCAGTTCAGAAGTTAGTCCTGCAGCATGAGAATTAGGCTCCTGACTTACATCTGAGAGAGTGAAGTGACTTATCAGTGGTCCCACAGTTACTACAGCCTTGGCTAGCATCCAGCTGGTGTGCGAGAGCCCCATGGTGTGGTTAGTTGCAAAGAGTTCCAATAATGGGCACAGTTATCCTTTTGGTTGTGAATGTGCAGAGAAAGGGAAATACTTCCCTTTCATTCTGCTTCCCTTTGGATAACTTCTTCTGAGGTCCCTTCTGCCCGCGATGTGACTAGAATTTGTGGTGGAGACAAGACCTAACTATCGCTTCTCAATTGGCTGGAGAGGAGAGCCCTGCTTTAACCTAGTCAGGTGGCTGTGTAGATCTGCTGTTGCAACACGGTTAACAGCTGCAATAGCACGGTTACATCTAACTCAGCTGTGTATCGTTTGTGTAAACTGAGTCATGCAAAGGTAATCATCCCTCTGGAGTCGGTTACGCTCAGCTGTGAGCCTGGGGTTTATACCACATAAACATTGGCCTTAGGACAGAGAAGGCTGCACAGTAGGTGGGAGTAACAGTAGTAAAATCTTAGCTTTGCATTATATTGTTCATTGCAAAGATGTCAAAATAAGCGAGAGGTGCTTTACCTGCTAACGAAATACAGTCCTGTAAGTAAAAGCACAGCGTAGTGCTGAACAGTGTAGTACAGGTAGACCCATCCCTCTGCCGTGAGGCAGCAGTGATCCAGAGTCCACTGGGAAGTGCGACTCTTTCTTCGTCTGCTTTCTAATGTAGACGTTTGACTTACAGAGGTCTCGTCTTGGTCTTTAAAAATTACGGTAACAACCCTGTTCCACCTCCCCCAAAACCCCTCGCAGCAGCGGCGGAGTTACTTGAATGGTATTGTACGGATTTCTCTTTTAAACTGGGTTTAGTCTACAGAAGCCAAGGAAATCTGAATATTTATCTGCATTAGCAGAATAGCCTTAAACCCAAAATCCTTAGCTGCCATGAATATTTATTCGTATCTTAGCTGGCTTCAAACTGCATCTCTGGCCGACTGCCATTCCTGAAGGTTATTTTCACAGAGGTTTTGGAGTGGACGCTCACACACTGATACACCTCCAGATTTCATGTTCACTGATATTTCTAAACAGATTGTCAGTAGTTGGCAAAACAACTACATGAAAACAGGCAGGCAGTGAAGGAAGTATGGGCCCAAAAATACCTTTGGGCATCAACAGATATCACTAAATCATCAGATCATAACTATTCTAGTATATGTAGGTACTCCCAGTCTCTCACAGTGCTCTCTAAGATTAAGTGAGGGCTTTAAAATTGTCCTCCTACTTGAAGCCTTAGCCCTTCAGAGAGAATGAGATGCATTTTGAGATCCTATTGGATTTTTTCTTCTGACTTTTCTCCCCAGTAATCTTTCTTCCAGTGCATCACGTTCTAGGACATTTCACTATGGAACCAGTTCTTCCTAGTCACGGGGTCCTGGTCCGTTGAGCACAGCAGGATATGTGGAGTAGCTCCGTGAGCACGCTGAGACCATGCTAGGTGGAGTGTTCACAGAGTGCACTGGAGAAGGTTTCCGAGTGTAAAGCTCTCCGGTGCGGATGCTGACCGTTGCGGGTATTTTGTGGGTAGTGCTATTATTTGTCTTAGCTGAGCACCGGCAGTCTGCCTCCATTCTTGATCACTGCAGAGGGTCAGCCTAAGTATTATAAACACGTATTAATATTGACTAAGGCCCTATGGTATGGTCCCAGATATACCCAGGCAAAATCGTAGAATAATTTAGGATGGAAGGGGCCTGTGGAGGTTATCTGGTCCAACCTGCTGGTCAAAGCAGGGCCAATTTACAGTTGGTTACTCAGGACTTGGTTCAGTTAAATTCACAATATCTCAAAAAATTGAGATCCCCCAGCCTCTCTGGTGCCATTTCAGTCTTTGACCATCCTCATGAAAATAAGTATTATCTAATAAGAGTTCCCCGTGTTTCAGTTTGTGTCTGTTACTTTTCACTGCACATCTCTTCGAAAAGTCTAGCTCCGTCTTTTCTATACCTTCTTGTTATATACAGGTATATAGATACATAGATAGAGAGTGAGGCTAGAAGAGATGTGAAAGGGGCCTTTCTGTAGATGCTGCTGGTTGCAGGCAGACTTCTTCTATATTCTGATTTTTTTTTTCTCTAACGAGACCTTGTTGAGACAGGGGTTTGGAGCCGCTGGTAGCAGTGCAAGAGCATATGTGGTGCACTAAGATGTTCATGTGGTTTGCTCTGACATGAAGTTAAGATTGGCACAGCTATAGCCTTGCAATGAACCTATCTCATGATATCACAGAGTCTCCTGAATCCTGCCTTCGAATTCAGCACAATGTGACAGACAGTGGACTGTGTTACAGGACTGGATTAAGTGCTGAATTAACGTGCCTCCTTCCATCTGTGGGGTTTTCTGTGAGCCTCTTGCAGTTTCAAGTGCTCCAAACCTATTTGTTGGCATGTTTTTCTCCTAAGGGATTAATTTGCTTTTGGGGTGGATCTGTCCCGTAATATTTGTATGGCGTAAGATGTTTCCTTCCCTGATACTTTACTGTCCAAGTGTGCCCCGAGCAAAGTCACAGACCAATGTGTCAGCAGTTTCCCAAACTTCAAACTTTGGATACTATCAACCGGCAGCATTTTCTGCAAGGTGGCTTGTGACCATGAGCATTGAACACCGCAGAAGGGATATGTTTCTGTGGGAAAAGGAAAGGCATGGATCACCTGCTCTGGCCTCACGTCACTAGCACCTCACCAACAAGAGCTTTGGAACATGTGTCAGCCAAAGCAGAGTAGAGATGAAACCGTGTAGAAGATAAAACCTCCTTTGTAGGTGAAATAATGGATAATGTCCCCTCCTAAATACAGCATCTGTCAGTGCTGAAGTTGAGAGCTGAAGTTAATTTTCCCCATCCCTCCCATCTCCTGGACCACTGTTCCTTTTCTATAATGTTGTTGTTAGGTTGTTTGGAGTTCGTTACTGAAATCTTTTCCAATAGGCTCAAGCAGGTTAATGCACTTTGACCCACACGTGATGATGTATTAAAAATCAGTTAAGCGCTGATTGAATTTTCAGTAATAATTTCTGTTCTAGTCCTTAATGGCCAATTTATGCAGAGGTTAGCAGAGAGCGATAATCAGACAGTGTATCTTACACAATAAGACAGGGGATCAGCTGGAAAAATTGACCTGCTGTCTGGCAATTGGTGTGAACTTGTTATTTTTGTGGAAGCGTAAGAACTGACATATTAGAGTAGGTCTGAAGGTCACCTGCTCTGCTGTTCTAGCCTGATATGACTCGTCCTGGGTGGCCCAGGGGACAGTGTAAAGACCATACCATAGGAACTTGTGGGCTAGTCCATGTCCCCACATTGCATCTCATTTTTTGCCTTCGGAGATCAGCACGTAGTTTGATATGTTTTTCAGAAGCTTATAATTATAAATTTAAGAACACTTGCCAGCAGCAGTGA
Organism: Anhinga rufa; assembly: GCA_013400875.1. Lineage (NCBI taxonomy): Eukaryota > Metazoa > Chordata > Aves > Suliformes > Anhingidae > Anhinga > Anhinga rufa. Next base: position 8,267 of record VZTV01001695.1, on the reverse strand, counting down.
TATTAAATCCTGGATTAGGCTGCCTAGAGAGGCTGCAGCATCTCCACTGCTGAAGATACTTGGGAGTAAGAAAGTGAGTATTGCTGAGGACATAAGTATTCAGTCGGGGGACTTGGGTCTGCACCGTCAGCTGAGACTCCCATTTCCCACGCACGCGGTAACTCCTGCATGCCTGCAGGACAGCCGCTCTTCCTGGCCCATCTCCCGGCTCTTGCTGTCAAAAACATCACTTTGGTCCCATCTGTGGGTGCAGGTATAACACAGGGCTGATCAGGCAGAGCTGAGGCTGGGGCACTGCAGCCTTTCTGCCAGGTTAAGTAGATCTGGGCAGCACCGGTACAGGAAGGGTTCGCGTGGGGATGTCCTGGGTGCCAGCTTGCTAGGATTCTTTGGTGGACTGTATTTGTATGCATTTCTAATCCCTCTTGATTCTTGTTAGGTTCTTGGTCTGGATGACTGCCTGGTTGATGAGGTCTATGTTTTAGTTATCTATGGTGTAGGCAGAAAACATGTCTTAATTGCTTTAATCTGCTCACTTCATAGTGGCAGCTCTGGTTCTGTAGCCCGATGAAGCACCAGTGTAAGGGCATGCTGCGCGAGCCACAGAAACGTTTCTTTCATGGTGATATTGGCAAGCAAAGAGCAGCTAAGCAAAGCATGGGAGAGGTTACCATTTCCCCCTTCCAGGATACTGAGGTAGTTACACAAATGCGTTAGAATATGAGGTAGAGCAGTGGAAAAAGATAGGGAGAGAGAACCCAATAACAACTCCACGGAACTCAATAGGAGTTTTTGCCCTTATCTTCAGTTTTGCTCCACACCTAACCTTTAATGTACCTCATCAATCTTTCCATTGCTCAAGGGCCTCATCAAAGTTCGACTAGCTCTTTTAACGAAAACAGTTTATTGCTGACAAACAAGGAATCAAATCCTTCAGGTTGAATTAAAAGTCAGGAAGAGCCCAAACCCAAACAAGGCTGTAAGTCTGCTGACCTCTGGAAGAAGCCCTGGAAAGGCTGTTATTGAAACAACCTTCTCTGCACATCTGCAGGAGCTCCTGCGGCAGGGGCTTCCAGACCCGTGCGGTCACTCTTTGGCATACACACTGGCAGGACAAACTTCTCTGAGAAGGAGGATTGTAAATACAGGAAGATATCCATTTAGTGCTGAGATCACAGGACTGTAATCAGCTGATTTGGATTCTGTCCCTGACTCTCCTGTTGCCTTGCTGTGAGGGGCTGGATTGTTCCGTTAACCTCCCTGCATTTTGCCTCTTCCAGATAAAAAATGATTTTTATTTATCTCTTTGAGATCTTTGTAAAAAGGATGCTAAGTATCATCCTCACTCTTCGCAAAGACAGCTAGAGGCAAATACTGTAAAAGCTCCGTAAGTGCAGCACATTTTGGCCTGACAGATCTTTAACTACCATTTCACTGGAACTCCTCAATAGTTGCAAGGGCTGAAATGGAATATCCTCCGCTATTGAGAAAGGCACTTCGGGCAAGTGCCTGCCCGGCCGGTTGTCCACATCAGGGTGCACCGGGAGAGCACGTGCCCACGACAGATGACGCGAGGTTTGTCACAGTGTGAGGTTTCATTTCTGCCCTATCACCCGCAAATCATGGCAACCCTCTGACAGGCGGGACAGAAGCCTTATGCCTGTATTCTAGGCTCTCCCCATAGAGTCAAAGACACTGTCCGTTTTTATTTTCAGGTTGTTGCTTGTATTATTAAATAATGAAGGGGGAGATAAAGAGGTCACATGTTTTTATCCTTCTTTAACCTTTATCAGGGGAAAAATTATACCTTTAAGAACTTGTTTATTTTAAGATTTTTCCTCTGCTAACAGCTAACAACGTTTACCACTGATCTCCTCAGCTGTGGCTGGAGTATCTTTGGCTCTGAGCCTGCACAGGAAGAATAAGGGAATAATAAGCTGAAGGGCTGTTTTTAGGGGATTTTTGCCTATTGTTTGTTATCTTCATGATGTGTTTGGTGCTTGTTTCCATGAGAAAACTCTAGGTAACCAAGAACTGAGGAAATTCTAGTATCTTGGGAACTGAGGAGTGAAAGATGAGAAATCTGATGGAGAGGAGGTTGCCGGCAAGAAACTGTTTATGTTTTTACAGAACATTCAGCACTTGCCTGCAGTGCTTTAGCACGCAGTGTATTTTTTTTCTGTAGACCACCCCAACTTGGCTGCTTAGCAGAATCTGAGAAGAATAAATTAGATATTAGAGATCGTTTTAAAATAATAGTTTTGTGGCCATCATCCCAACTCTATGGCTGTAACTATCCAGCACAAATGCAGTGTAATATCTTTATGTAGTGTTTTACTGTAACGTTTGTGCTTGTCTTCCTCCCTTCTCTCATTCCCACTCTGAGATGAGTGTGAGGTCTGAGCACTGACAGGAGGGGATGACACTTCCCCTCCAGCAAGTGTTACCACCGCTCTGCATCTGCTCGCCTTCTGGAACCACTTACAAGGAGACACCTGCAACAGCAGAAAGTTCTTGCCCCAAAGGTAGCGTCAAGAAACGCTGCTAGATTTACATTTTCTCTCTGTTAAACAGTGCTGGGTATTGAGCAGTGGGTCTTTTCAGTGGGCTACATTCCAATGGCAAGGTTGTGAATTCTCATTTGATATAATTTTTAGAACTTCCATCCCCAGAAGTACCTGAGTGGAAGGAAGTTGAGTGAAAATTGAAATTCTTGAAGCCCAACAGTTCTGAAAAATAAGCCCTAAGCAACTCTGCTTGAGGTTACATAGGGAGCCAGCTTTCAGTCCCTGTCCCTGGTGTTTTTTCATATTTCATCTGTCAATCACAAAATCCTCAGTCTTTCTCTGAACTCACCATCCAAGAAAGGACACTCGTAATTCAGTGGAGTCCAGTGATCTCGTGACCCAAAACATTCTCCTGTTTATTCGAAACCTTTCCCTAATTCCAAAATGTTTCTAGAGAACTCGTAATTTTCAAGCAGTTCATTTAGAAGGAAATGTGCTGAACAAGACACAGAAATAGTTTCACTGCCCAGATACAGCTTCTTGAATTTTCCAGTCAAGCTCAAGAACTATTAGTATTTATTCAAGTAAGATGATGAGATGACTTATTTTCAGTTGGCAATTGGTACATTGGCTTTAGGGAATGAAAACTGTGTTACATGAGAAACAAGAACAGCAACATCAACAAAAGATTTTCGTCTGTTCCTTGTGCCAGTTTGTGTTGTGTGTAAATCTGTAATCCTCAGCTGCCTCACCATCACCCGTGTCTGGAATCTGGGGTGTGCCTGTGGTGTGGAGTGGCTTGCCTTTGCTAGCTCTTTGTCAGGCTTGTTTCAGAGAACAGCTTAGCCTGCTGAGACCCATCCTAGGGAATCCATGGCACCATCATCCCAAGATTTTTGCGCTTTTGAGTTGGAATGAGGTTAACCATCTATTTGAAACCCTGCAGATTTTTAATACCAGTCTTCACTTCAGAAGTTCCCATCATGGGGATCTCAAGGGAGATCCAAGCGGGTGAAGCCATGACTGCCATTTTCTAGAATAAGGGCAGTGATAGGGAAGAGGTACACGGGCACACGATATCTGTGTGGATTGGTTTAGCTCCTCTTTTTAATCCCTTGGGTTTGGGAGTGGAAACAACACCCCATTTTTTTTCTTCCTGTTTCTTCGATGGAGAAAAATAAAAGAAATGAGCGCTGCTGTTCTGTGCCTTTCTTGCAGAGAGCTTGTGAGGTAGTAGGCAATCCCTCAATTAATGCGCTTTGTGTTTTTTGATAAACTGACTTCTTCTTGTAGGTTTTTCTAGATTTGATTTGACTGATATGTGTGATGAGTGGAGTTGAAACATTCTCTTGATGGTTAATAACCATCCAGGAAACAAACTTGGCTTAGCATCCCTGTCCAAGGGGCACAACGTGTGAACTGCAAAAGGACTGCGAAGTCATATTTTCAGAGCTCAGAGATCAGAAATTAATTATTAATTAATTAATTCCGAAATCTGAATTAGCTCAGCCAAGAAGACAGACATCTAAACACACAAAGCTCTGTTAATTATTAATGTTAAGATACCAAACAGACATTCTAAGAAACACCTTATTTAAAGTGGAACTTACCTATGTTTACTAGAAAGGGCAAAATATCTCATGGGAGATTGCATACGATATCCTAAGTTTCGATCTGAACTCCTCTCTGGAGAGTCCAGGCCTTGGCTGCTTTTTACTTAACTCTGGGACTGCAGTTAGGAATGGGGTGAAGTTTTGCCTCTTTTGAGATCAGGACAGTCTTATTTTTGAATCCAGGTAAGCATGTAGTTTTCATGCTATTTTTAAAGAATTTGAGGCACAGCTTTCAATTTTCTATTTGGAATTTGTTCTGGTTTTTATTGAGAGAGTCAAGTTGGATATCAGTGGATATACCGTTTGTGCTTACAAGCAATTACAGCGGCAATGGATTGCACACAAAATTAGAAGCAATTTAAGAAAAAAAAGGTCTAATTTTAAGAACTCCAAGTCATTTGTCTGGAAGTGTTTTGATGCATATTAACAAGGACTGTTCATTTCCTTTTGTTGTGTGTCCAAAGTTTGAATAAGGTGCTTATGGAGTGCAAGTTGTTACAAAGGAGATGGATTTCTTTATTGCTTGACTTGCTTGTGAAATACATTTTATGTAATGAAGCACCGATTACCTAAATTAGAAAACCAAAACAATGCTGTTGTCTCATTTGGTAGGAGGCAGAGATTGTGTGGACAACTGAAAGCTTGCTTAAAGGCAATCTGTGACCCACTCCGTTCTATTCTTATGCTAATGTGAGAATGGGTATCCTGGGCACCATCTGCTGTCCCTGAGGTCCCGGCCTCAGGCATTCAAAATTGGTTTGCTTTATTAACGCTAGGCCATCCAGAACAGCCGCGGTGCATTTGTTATAGTCTATGAAATCAGAAGTTCCAATTGTAAGCATACAGAGATAATTGTCACTTTTAATAATACACTCAAAGATGATAGCTACCACTTTTTCCAACCTCTTAGGCAAAGATGCCATCTTTCAATCTGTAGTTACCTTCAGCAAATCCAACTAAGGCCTCTCTGGCTTTTCAGGGAGATGGGTTTTACCTCCTTGGGAGGTCATTTCATTATATACAGGATGGATTTATTGGCTGGCTCTGCGTTTTAACTTTTGTAAATGCCCCCTAGAGAAACAGAGGAGTGTCTTGATATAAATCAAAATTAATAAATAGGACATACGATGTGATTATTTTTAGAGGGGCTAAAGGGCTGGGGTATCAAATATCCTCAACTAGTCTAATAAGCCAGTTGAGGTTTAAAGGACACCAGGCATCAGTTTTACCTAAGCTTACTGGCAGAACAAATGGCTACAATCTCAGTTGTAAGTATCTTAATAAAGTTTCCTCTAATGATGATTCTGTTTGGGCTTATTAGCTATGTAGTTCTTTTGGTGTCCATGGCTCTAATTAGAAAGCAATTCCTCCTTCTGTTCAAGCATCTGAGTACTTAGATTGCTCATGATCAAGCACCCGTGAGATGCAAGTCAGGATAGTTCAACTGGTGGCCAGCAAGCTAGGTCCATCTGACCTGCTGCCTTGGGTTTTGGTCTCGAAAGAGGCAGAGCACACGAAGCTCAGAAACTGAATGTCTCTGACTTCATCCTTGTCAGCGGTGCAGAGCAGCTCCTGAGCTGACACCCAGCCTTCTGTAGAAAATAGCATCTCGCCTTCCATTTTACAGGTGAGTAAAGTGAGGCATGGCTAATGCTGTGCCTTGGGTCCCCAGGCCTGAATCAGCACTGGGAGCGTTAAGGCAGTGCCAGACTCAGCCCCAAACTGCTCGCAGTGGGAGTATAAGGGGAACTGAAGATGTTAGCAGTGTGGGGGAACCATGAGGCGATGGTAAAGCAGTGTGACAGGCACTGGTCTCAGCTGATGTCAAGCTGATGTCCTGGTGGAAGAGCATTTTATGGCGGAATGGGAGGGGAACAGGTTGCCCAGGGCTGTTGGGTGATCAGTGAGAGCAAGTTTGGGTTTGTGAGTCTGACTCTCCTGATCTCTCCATTTCAACATGATGTGTGTGCAGAATTCTTCTACGGTGACCTCTGTGATGAAAAAAATCAGCCAATGGACCAATCATCTCCAGTTACCTAAATNTCAGTTATGGAGACAAGCACTCCAGGGCCAGAGAAAATGAGAGTTAATTACACTGTGGAAGGGGATGGTTGCACAATGTTAGCTCTTTTGCATCCCTGTCTCAAGTGCCTGAGAGTACAACAGTGAACAGAGGCATTCTTCAGTACCATCCTTT
>VZTV01001694.1:0-10573 GCA_013400875.1 Anhinga rufa | reverse complement strand
CTGGCCTCTGACAACTGAAAGCAATTTAACTACTAGCTCATCCAATAGCATGTAGCAGTTGCCTAATTGGAATAGAAAATGCCAGCTTTAGCTGTAAGTGTAAACAAGCTCTAAACCTAAATGTAGCCAGCTGCAGGAAAACTAATTATCTTGAGAAAGGAAACAGAAAAATGGCCTATGTAAGAACTTGATAAAATGGACTTGTTTCAGCTAGAGAAATACTGATAGATAGTCCTGAAGCGAATCTAACTGTAGCATAGAAATTGTGCGCTGTTATTCTCACTGTCCACCCTGTCTCCCTGTTTGAAATTATTTTTACAGTACTGATGACAAAACAGGTTGTGTGAGATGCCTCTCCTGCTCCTGTGTGCACTGGGAAGTTTATTACTCTAAGCTGCCATTGTCAAAATTGTAGTTATTCAGAGTAAAATGTCATGTTTTCTGCTGTTACACATGCTTACTTGCTACTTGTCTTTCCTACCAACTGTATCCTGTGACGGTTATTTGAAAAGAGGAAATGCTTATAAAGTGAACTTGGTACTGAACTTAGGTTCAGGGCAAAGGATTTCCCATAATTTTGTGTGCTTGTGTGGTTTGCATTATTTTTGTACACAAAGAAGAATGGACTTTTACTGATGACTTCCAATTATGGAATAAAAAACCAGTGTGTGTTGGGGGGACAAGTTTAGGACTTCAAACTTTGTTTACTTTTATTCTGATGAGCATATCTGTGTATTTCCTGGACTAGTTTCAGGTGAGACTCAATAATGACATAATCACTTAATCAGTGGGGGTAATTAACTAATTGCAACTTAGACGTGGCCTTTTAGATTGTGTTGTTGCATTTACTTTTTAAAAAAATTGATTGACAGGGATGTATTTGGCTTCTGAAAAGTGTGTTGAACAAATAACAGCTGCAGCATGAGGAGAAATAATCGAGCTGAGAACTAACTTAACATGAAGATAGCTGTATAGACAGGAGAATAAAGCTAGATTTCTTAGACATTTAATCAAAATATTGCCTGTAATAATATACCAGGACTTATATGAGACTCTGAAGCTTTTAAGTTAAACAAAAAATAACTAATAATAACTAATAAATATTTAATACATAATAAGGGAATGTATGCAGATGTTTTAATGGTTCATAGGTAAAAATTCTTCAGGCAATGAGTGAGAACAAGAGGAAGAAGCATTTCTACTTTTTTTAATCTGTACTTCTGTGACAAAGAATGTCTGGCACTCATAATGAAAGTGAGGCTGAGTTAGAATGGTAAGTCTTGTCTCCAGTAAAATGGGCTATAATACAGCCTTTCTAGGTGTCTAAAAACAAAACAAAAAAATCTAAGAGTGTATGTGTAGGAGGTGGTGAGGGAAATAAATTTGAGATCTCTTGTTTCTTCTTTTTTATGAATTTCCCATCCTAACTTCGGGCCTTGTAAAATGGGTATATCTTTATTGACCTCAATTTTCTTCCAAAGTTTTTGGTTTCCATCAAGCTGAAGGAAAAGACAATAATGAGGAAGTACTGAAGATTTTCTCAAGTTGTTTTTCTTCTTTTAATGCTCTAGCCCTCTGAGCATCAAACCTCTTTTCTTACCCGAAAACTTTACTGATGTAATGTGGTCTGTAAATTCCAAGTTTGACCATGTCACTTTTATAGATAACTTTTGCGTCTATTCCACTGGAAATATTAACAGACAACAGAATGGTTTAAAAATGTGTTTTAAACCAGACTTCTATGGTGATGTCATTTTTACTAGCCACAAAAAAATTCTTGTAAGGAATGAAAAGCAAGAGAAGACAGTGCCTTGTTTTGGTTTTTTTGTTGTTTGTTTTTTTCCCTTTATATAATGATCTGTGTCATAGTTTAAAATAGAAAAAAACCCTTTGTACTTTTTTAGGTTATCTTACACCTGTTTCAGCCCTTAAGAAAGAAACTGGATGCCTGCTGTTAATACAAATGAAAATATGTGAAGGCCTACTATTCAGTAGAAGAGAAGCAGTGAATGGATTCCTTGTTTTGCTTTGCTTGCGTGCGTGGCTTTTGCTTTCCCTATTAAACTGTCTTTATCTCAACCCATGAGTTTCCTCGCTTTTCCTCTTCCGATTCTCTCCCCCATCCCACTGGGGGGGAGTGAGTGAGCGGCTGCGTGGTGCTTGGTTGCTGACTGGGGCTACACCACGACAGTCCTACTAGCTACTACAAAGAAAATTAACTCTATCCCAGCTGAAACCAGGACAGGAATGCTTAGGAAAGGTTTCCTTAACTACTGACTTAATTTACTTAATAGTCATTTCCATTATTTGAGAAGAGGGAGCAAGCTCTGTCATCTAGACTTTCTCTTTCTAATGGAGTGAAGCACTCCTGGTGATTCAGTGTCAGGAGGGAGGTTGGAAGGAGCTGACCTGAGTGACAACATGCTACCAGGCACAAATGGTATAGACCCTAAGAATTGGGAGCAGTCTTCTGTGATATGGCTATGCTTCTACAAAAAAGAAGTCTGGGAATGCAGTGAAAACATGCTATTTCTTGAACATGAAAGGATAGTGGACTTTTTCTGTTTAGAGATAACTGAATAAAGTAGCAGAAACTAAGGTCAATCCAAAAAATTCAGTACCGCTGTCTGCACTAGTATATAGTGACCAATAGTATTGCCAAAAAGAATTAGAATAAAATGAGTGTATTGTACTACTTCTCCATGATGTTCTCCAATAGTTTGCTGCTTGAGAATTTTCTGAGCCAGAGGACAACATGTATCTGATTTTTTTCTTTAATTAATTTGGTTTTTGAATCTAAGTAGTTGTACAACTTGGAACAGAACTATACACTTTGAAGTTTTACCTGGCAAGCAGGGAAATTTACAATTCAAAACAGACGATATCTTCAAAATTTTAAAGCTGAAGTGAAATCTGCAGGAGAAAATACTTTGTCAGTATTCTGTTACAGATGTTGTTGCCAATAAAATATGACGGTAGCAAACAATGTAACATGAGATAATTAGATGTTTAAAAGATACTCAGTAAACTTTTTATTTAGAAAGAGATGAAGAATCCTTGGAAGGAGTATATCTTCTTCAGCCAAAAACTGTCTTGACTGACTGTCCTTGTTTATTCCAATAAAGTACAGATAGTGAGGGGGATGGATTGGACACTAATATTTGCAGATGAGAGGAATTTTTCTGTTAGTTAAATTAGTAAGATTGGGCACTAGAGGTGTTAAAACAAGCTAAAGGAATTAGACTGTAATAGTAAACTATATTTATTAGCTCAACATAAAGGGAGCTCCATAATTTTGAGAGAGGCAAGCTCCTATCTGCAGTAGTGAATTTGTACAGAAATAATTATTCAACTACTCATATCACCCACCAAAGTAGCACAGCATTTCCATTATTGTGTGATGGTTGTCATTTGAGTAAATGTCCATTCTTTGCTAGGTTGCTTATTATCATAATAATTCTTTCTCTCTACCCAGCGTGACTTATCTAGTATTGAGGGAGAGAATCCTGCTGAAGACTGAGGTCAAGCAGCAGGAATTATGCAGCACTACAAGGAAAAGTTTGATCATTTCCGATAGCACAGAAGACTACTTGAGCTAAAAAGTTCTGCCTTTGTGGAAAGCACTCTAGTGTGTGCGTTGACTTGAGACTGGAAAACACTCCTGTGAAAGTCAACCTGTGAACAGAGGATGATTGTACACAGTGTAACACCTCATGTCCCTGAAGTTCCTCTCACATACCTTACCACTAAAGTAATTATAGCTGGATGTTCGGGAACTTGGGTGTCATCTGAACAAATATATGTATGCGTTGAAGGATGGGGGGGTATGTAGAATCACCAGATTTGTTTTATAATGTTCATGCTGATGAAGGACAATTTATGTCTTCACATTGATCAACTGGAAAAGTACCTATTTTTCAGTACACAGCTCAGGAGGACCCTCAAGGTGTGTATATTCTACAGTTAGTCACTGATATAACCTTTGCTACACTTCAGTTTATGAAGGTTTTTTGGAGGAGACAAAACTCTCTTGCCTAAGATTTGCACGTGCACTGTCTTTAAAGATGCTTGTCTTCCTAGTCAATGAAGGGGAAAGTGATAGTGCATCTATACTGTGTAGAGATAAAGAGGAGTTGTATGTGTGTCTTGGGGATTGTCATAGTTTTCAGGTTGTAGACTCAATCTCACTTATGTAATAAAAATGAGAAATAGCTAGAACGTGGTCATAGTCTAGCTTACATAATAAATAAAACCTACTTTAACACAAACTTTTTAAAGGAGATAACAGACCTTCTTCAAGCCTTATTTTTTGTCCAGATCATATCTACTGTAACACCACGCAGTAAGTGCTTACTAAGAATAATGACTTTTGTAGAAGGTATGACACTGAACTAATTAGATCTTGGATTTGATCCAGCATCAATCCCTCTCTTCCTGTGCTTTTCTGTAAAGACCTCTTTTGGGGGATGAACTCTTTTCTTCCATTTGGAGAAGTGATAGCTGAATGTTTCCAAGGGATAATTTTGTGGAAAAGATCACAGTCTTGATCAGACTGGGCTAACTTGATGGTTTTTTGGGGGAGGCTGCAAGATGTTCTAGCTGACCTCTGGACTTGGGTCCTCTATTTGCTCTACGAGTTCTGCCCTATGGGAAGATAGCAGTAGGTTCCCAAGGCTTTCCGAGCTGTAGGAAAGCACATCATGGGAAAGACAAAATTTCCGTGTAAGGTTGTGAAACTGCACGGGGTGCAGGTGCCCAGGCACTGACAGCACTGGGGGGCCGCAGGGTGGCATCTGTGAAGAGATGTCGGGGCTGCCCCGCCAGACACAGCCCGTTCCAGCCAGCTCCAACCTATCCACCCCAGGGCATGGCCAAGCCCCGCAGCCAGGGCAGTGGTGCCTCCTTGGGGATAACATGTTTAAGAAAGGAGAGAACACTCCTGAGAGAGGAGGGAACTAAAAGGAGTGATGAACAACAGTGGGAACGCCCGGTTCGGAGGAGGAGGTGCTCTGTGGTTGAGCAAATGTTCCTGAAGCCCACAGAGAACCCCCACTGTCATAGGGGAAGAGTGAGAAGGAAGGAGCAGCAGAGAGAAACCATTATATACTGACTAAACACCCAGCACCTGGCACTGCTCCTTGCCTCACTGAAGGGACTTAGTGTAACCTGCAGCAATAGTAAGCAGGGAAGAGAGAGGTCTGGAGTGAATATGAGCTGGGGAGAACAGGCGTTTTTCCTAAGTGTTTTAATGTTTGCTTCTTTTTATTTTGTTTCTGTTTCCTAATACCTGAGTCAGTAAATAAATATTTCAAGTAATTGTCAGTAAATTAAGTTAATTTTCCGAAGCTGAGTCTGTTGTGCCAACAGCAGTAGTTGGTAAGTCATCTCCTTATTCCTGTTTTTCCCGTTTTTTCTGCACCCCACCCTTGTCCTGCTGAGGGGGGAGTGAGGGAGAGTCTTGAGGGGAGTTCAACTGCTAGCTGGGGCCAACCCACCTCAGAAACTAGAAGTGATTCAGTCTCTGCCCAGGATTTAATCACTTCTACCAGCAAGGAAAGGACCAAGATTATATGAACGTGTGTTCTGGCTATGTCTGTATTCGAGGTGTGCCCAAGCATGCTTTGTGTTCAGGTGATCTGGAAGCCACGTGAGTGTTATGTACCACCATTCTGAGCTGCAGGTAGCGGGAAGTTTAAGGATACTGAAAAATAGCCTTAAAACAAAGTACACTGTGTCTATCTAAGATGATAGACTGGGCAGTTGGCAATTTTACATGGCTAAGGCAAGACGGAAGCTTTACCCTCAGCTCCTTCTTAAAAGGTCTGATACTTGTTTGTAGTAGGATAGCAAGAGCTAACATAGTTAGCCAGGTTAGTGACATACCTGCAGCTGTAGCCTTGGTAACAGCGTAGTTTAGATGCACTTCCTTGCTCTGTGCACAAGGTTGATCTACATGTAAAGGAGCCATTAGTGTGACGAATGTGGTGGAGAATAACATGAATAGGAGACAACTTGATACAAAATGTGTATTCTGTATTCTTAGTTTGCCTTTAAGAGTAATGCTTGTTCTTCTTTTTGTTTTGTAAACATCCTTTAGATTTTTTTTAAAAAAACTTTAGAAATAGGATTCATAACTTCTAACTAGTAGAAAGAAGAACATCTTTAGTATCTCCATTATCGGATTACTTTTGTTAGTCCCAAATCCCTTTTTATGTCACACTTTTTTAAGCTTAGCCATTTGCTTTGCAGCAGTGTTTATAATTTTATAACCAACCCATCTCTTTTTAGCCGAAGGAGACTATGGCGCCAGTCTGGAAAAAGCTGGACTTAATAGCTTGAGACTGGGAGATTTGTTGATACACTGAGATTATTCAGTTGTGTGTGTATTTTTTTTTTTGTTAACAATATGGTAGAAGTTTAGTTTGACATACCTTTACAGGATAAGCAAAGACTAATGCTTGATTTATGGTTTGTAAACTATTTGAAGATGCATATGGAGTGAATAAATATGTAATTTGGGGACTCCCTTTAAACAGCTTGACTTAAAAAAATTGTTTTGAATCATCCCTCATTTACGTAGTAAAAATCGCTACTGTTCTTTGTATGATAGTTATTGTAGAAAATCCCCCAAATTCTGTCATGTGTAACCATTTTGTCTTGGGAAGTTAATGTTCCAGTATATCTACTACTTTTATGATTAAAGGTCTTGAGTTAGGACTGCTGCAAATTGAGTTTGATGTTTTCATGGTCATCTTTTGTTCTACGAAACCTAAATATAAAGGGGAAAAAAGGAGAAACTTTAAATTATTCAGAAGGGAGTAACTCAAGCAACATTTAAATATTTAAAGCTATCACCAATTAGCACTTCATCATTAATGAACCTGAGTTGGGGGGGAAATCAGTGCAAGTACTGCCAGTTCAGTGATTTGGCATCATCTTCATAGAAAGGATCTGTTGAGGAATTATTCCAAATTAATTTTTAGTGAATCTTTTTCCAGATCCCATAATTGTGCTTCACCTTTCTGTATTATTTATTTCTTTTCCTTTATTAGTCTTTAAAGTAAGCATCTTCAATATCAGTTTGAAATTTTCTGCATTGTTCACAAAAATACAATAACTTTCTAATGTCTTCTCAAAACAAATTACTACATCCTGATGATGAAAACAACAGTGATGCAGCTTTTCAAAAGTGCTTGAATGTTCTGAAATGCACTTTATCATGGATACCTAAGGTGATCAGTCATGATGAACTCTTTGAAGTGTGTTATCTGAGAAATGTCAGTGTATAGTTAAATTACATATTTGCATGCAATGCATATAGTTAAATTACATATTAGAATCATATATCCCTAACAAGAATTATTTCTATCAGACAACTGCATTTTAAATGTTTAGGTATTAGTCTAAGCATAGCTGCAGCTTGGTAATAGACTCAGATCATGTGGGATCTTCTAGCAAGTTTGTGGTGTAAGGAGATTAATTTATGTCCACCTGCTAAAGATGTTTTTACTGTAAATTATTTTAACAGTTTCCTTTGTGTGTTTTAAAGGGGCAAATTGCCCCCAAGAAGGGAAAGCTAGTGCTGTGTCTGTGCTGGCTTATGGAGCTGGCTGAGTGTAAAAAGAACACACGGAACCATCTAAAATTACATTGCAGCATCTGAAGACACCCTGAACATCCTGGCCTTCTGGAAGGGCTTTTGTCCCCCTGTGGTTGATCTCTACTGTTGTCACTACTGAGGAAAAAAAATACAGTCTGCTATTTGGACTGGTTTCATGTAACTGGAGCAGAGAGATGCATCTCTGTCATTCCGACAAGAGTTACTTCTTTTCTGGTGAACAAATGAAAAGTTTATACTACCAGCTTTTAAAGGGGAAAGAAATCCTACAAAAACAGTCTGCTGCCATCATCATAAATAGTTTCCTATACCACGAAATAGTTGGAAAGCTGGCCCTCGGCACTCTTCCTCCCCCAGAAAGAAGCAGAGAAAGGATGAAGAGGTGAGCTTTCTTGGGCAGGCACTGCTGAGGCTTAGTCAAGTGTGGCTTTCAAACTCCCTCTTTATCTTTGCATCCTTCAGAACAGCATAGCCTGTGTTTAAAAAGTCTGTGAATGGACAAACCACAGTTCTGAGATTCTTTTTCTATTGCTGCTGTCATTTCATAATCAGCTTGTATCTCTCCATCCATCCATCTTTTATGAAACAGTTCTTAAAAAAATAGCGTCTGCCCATGTTAAATGGTGAAAAACGTGTAGAGTGTCTCTTAAAAACCTCTCTAAGTAGAAGCTTCTCCTGAAGTTAAGGCAGAAGAGTTGTCTGATGCAAGGAGAAGAAAAAAAAAAAGTGGTTTTGGTGGAGAGAACTAACCTATGGAGTATTTGTTTATTTGTAGCTGCTACAGAATTCGGTGCAATTTTGTTGGTCATAGGATAATTTTGGTGTTCCACACCTGACTTTCTCTTGCTTCCTTTTCTTCTGTAAGGATTTTTGAGACCACTTGAGACTGTAGTTGGGGAAACATTTGAGAAAATCTATATTGAGATCAATAGCCAGACACTTTGGTTTTTATGTTTTGTAGGTAATGACAATACAATTCTGTCTCCAAGGAGAATGTACACGGTGAATCTTCCTCCGGAGGGTTATGTTGCAGTTACTCCAGATGCTACTAGTATTTCAGTTTCTGAAAACTCAGATGCTAGTGCTGACTCAACAGGTAAGTTTGTACCATGGTTACTATGATGAATTTTTCTGAAGAGAAACTTCTTAGCAGCTCTTATCAAGTAGATCCAAATTGCAACAATTAAGTTTTTAAGCTGTTGCTGCCAGTGGGTGTCACTGTTTTGCAACATAAGCAAAATGAGGATATACATCCCTATGGGTTCATTTCCGTTGTTAGTTTGAAGACCAGATTCAACATTTGGTTACAGTCATACAGTGCCACTGATCTTACTGCAGTTACATGAAGTATAACTGAAGATAAAGTCTTCAGCTCCTCCCACTCAAGTGCCGCATGTATATTCACATTATGCCTGCTTACAGTCATATTAAGAGTAAATGTTAGATAAAGCTGTTTTCATAGGTCTTACTCCTGATGTTCTGGGGAGCTGGGCAAAGATTTAATGACCTTTCAAATTTACCTCTCCCAATTGTAACAGATGTTTACCTGATTGGAGATGATGGGGGGAGATACCAATGCTTTAGTGCTGAGGGGCTTTCTGATGAGAAACGGTGACCAGGCAACTTCAGAACCAATATTTAGTGTTGTCAAAGAATACAAGAGAAACAGGATCTGTGAAGAAGTGGGTTCTGAGCTGACCCCAGCTAAAAACATGGTTTTCTGAATGATGTTGACAGAATTAAATTGATTCTGTCTGTTTTAGAAAGAAGTCCTAAGCTTAGATAAGACATATTCATTCAGATTTTCCAGTTGCTGTGTTCCTGTGGATGTATGTTTGTCCAAAATTGTGTGTCACTGTCATTTGCTGCTAGGGGAAGTCTATAGCAAAAAACATATCCAGGGGAGCCTGCTAAAGTAAAACACTTGATAAGCAGTGTTTATTAAACTACTATACCTACTTCAGTCTGGAGACGGCCTAAATGTAAGGAAAACCTGAGATACAACCTGCAGATACAGAAAGGCAAATGCTCTTTGCCTTTGAAAACAGTACATACGGGGGTAGTTTTCTGCTTGGAAATTGGGTCTGTACTCTATTCTGAGCTCCATTCAGAATCTGAATACATCAAAGTAGCCCAAGAGACTGAAGCAAAGTACAGCGTGACTGGTGGCACGTCAAGAATGTTCTTTCTCAGTGTGAAATGGCTTAAAGACGTTTTTTGGATTGGGGAAGAAGTGACTTTATCGGAGTAATGTAACAGTAGATCTGGATACTGTTGAGATTATGGATAGGAAGGTGTTCTAATGCACAGCTTCCAGGTTTTGCTTTTCTCTTTATGTTAGATAGGATTCTTGTTCAGAATCCAGAGTCTATTTCTAGGCTATCCTTAAATTAGTTTAGTTACATAGTTCTCTTTGGACAGTTCATTGGGTTTCTGTTTCCCAGCATGTCAGATTCAAGCTGCTTGTTCTGACATTGAAGGACCCTTTCTCTCCCTCCATGCCATATAATCTCTGTTTATTCTTTTATGTCATCTCCTTTCAGATATTAGAGGGATGTTCCCCTTCTGTATTTTGCTAACAAGACTAAATGAAGTTTCATAATACATTGTAGGTAAATAGACCTATAACATTCACTTTTATACAGAGACTTAAGTGACTCCTAAATAAAACACTAGAATGCGGTCCTCTGAATGCTACTGTTACTGAGATATATCTTTATTAAGGTATCAGCCCAGAACTTTTGTGGCAAATTTACTCAGCTTCTGTTTAAAATCTATGAATAAATCAGTATGTGGTGCATATTAGATGTTGATATACTGCGTAGCGGTAAAGTAGAACAGAATTTAGGATTGCATTATATTGTCCCCTTTTAGGGTCATATAAATATTTGTATGGTTTTACAATGGATAGATTATTGAACGATGGCCTTACTTGCTCATTTTTTAGATTTAATC